>QLSS01000003.1:290874-306522 GCA_024372645.1 Trichomalopsis sarcophagae
AGAGAGAGAGAGAGAGAGAGAGAGAGAGAGAGAGAGAGAGAGAGAGAAGGTTATAAAGCTTCCTCTCCGCGCTGCAGCTCTCCATCTCTCTCGCTCTCGCGGTACAATGTCTCTTTATGTGTGAATAACTCGCATACGTGTGTGCGCTTGGCTGGCTAGTGCACAAGTTCCGCATCTTCTCGTCGTCTTTATCGATACGTATACTCTGCCATTGCCCCGTGCGTGGCTAGTATAGTGCATATCGTACTCTCTTAGCTGCAGAGGCAGATGATTATTCAGGAGGACGATGAGATAGAGAGCGAGGGGGAGAGCTCGCGGTTTAAGGTTAGCTTGGCGTTTCTGCCCTTGTTTTGCAGCCCTCGGCTCTCTTTACCGCATATACATCAGGGCCGCTCCCCTTCGTAGAGAGACGAAGTGATGTGCATTATGCACACGCGTTACGGGCGGATCGGACCATGTCAAGCCAGTTGTCGGGAGTTTATCCAGCCTATACGCGTGTGTGTGTGTGTGGGAAGTTGCAATGGGGGAAGGGACTGCGCGGGCGGCGACTCGTCGATGTGCCTCGCTGTATAGGGTGGAGATTGAGACTCTTCTGAGAACCGCTGGTTTATTGGCTCTATTGATGTGCTCTCGGTACAGTGTATCGACTGCGTATTTTTTTTTCCCACAAATTTATAAAACGACAAGTCACTCATCGAAACGGTTTCGTTATCTCCAACTCGCATTAACGCACATTAGCAAAGCGGCGGCAGCCACCTTCAACATCCCATAATCATCCGATAAAAACCTTGACAACATCTCGTCGCGCAACCTACTGTAACACTTTTCCACCAGCTCGTGAGCGCTTATACGGTGCAGCGATAAAACAAGCAATGCTCTCCTCTCCGATAAAATCATAAAATCTCTGCGTAGCACAGAAGACTATCGCCATCGAGTATAAGAAGCTTGTACTCCCGTTTTCTCCAAACTTCGTCCATAGAAAGTAGCTTCTGTTCAAAAACAATAGAAATCCTTCTCTCCTCGCCCGAAGAGAAGGAGAAGATAATCGACAGTATAATATGCAGTCGTCGCGTCGAGAGAGAAAAAAACAGTAGTCGCACATTTATCGATTTTCTTGCGCCGCCGTTGGGCTTTTTGCCATCGCGCTCCAATGAAAATCGCTCTTTTTTATGCATACAAGAGAGAGAGAGAGAGAGAAAGCGTCTGATTCTCGGGGAAGAATCGGCTTTTCGCGTGCGTGGCGCGAAATTGAAATTCCTGCCTCGTAGTTCCTTCCGCTCGATGAAAATTTGATTTGTCGACGTCGCGGGAGCCGTTTATGAAGCTACCTCGCGACGGGATTTACGGAGGGGCGAATTTTCGAAAACGATGACGTCCGTGTATTCGGTGATTATTTAATGTCCCGGGATCGCGTTCATCGTAAATACAATACTTCGAAAAAATCACAGCGGTAGCCAGCTTCCCATCACCCCTAATGAAAAAGAATCTCCCGACCTTCACGTGCCTTCCTCTCTCGAGACGGATAAGCAAGTCGCCTTGATTTATGGAACGTCGTCGTAGTCGTCGAGCCGGTAATACATAGCTTCTGCGTATACTACTGTGTACTCTTGCTCTATCGCACAGTCGCGCAATTTTCCGAAAGTCGATGCTTCGAGTATGTGACGCAGTGTGTCAGGCGACTTTTTGTTTGTACGATATTTTTATCGACGCCCACGTGCGTGCGGAGGCATATCTGGGACAGCGGCTGGGATTTGCAGAATTTCCTTGTTTTTCCTTTTGCAGTATATGCAATTTATTAATCGACACGATTTCGTTACTAGGACGAAATTTGCAAGTTTTCAATGAGCCGGTCTCGAGGCTAACTTATCACTAATATTAATTACCGTTGAACGCTGACTGTGTTTAGCCAATAACATTTTTTTTCTTCATTCATAGAGACATCAATTATTCTAACGCGTCGATCTAGCAAAGTATCTAAAATATTTAAACAATTTTGATATCTGCACGAGCAAAAAATTCTCGACATCGTCCCCCTCTATACGTACACACACACACAAGCAACGCGGAAAAGCTCGACAAAGAGAGTATCGTCCTCTCTTCTCGTTTTATTTCCTGGCGGTGCGAATATCGGCCCGGCAAACACTTGAGGCCACGCGCGACAGACTCGGCTCTGTTACTCGATAATTGGCTCGAATTCGACGCCAGACGCACGCACCGTTGATAAAGAAAAAAAAATGGACGGAGACGCTTTTTTTTCGTAGATCATTACAGGTCGTCACTCTTGCGTAAGGTATTTTCCTTCGATCAGGGGAATAATGGCGTGATTGCTGATTTATGGTTATTTGACTCAGAATTGTCTTTGGTTGTGCGAGAAGAAACAGAAAGCTACTTTTCTTCGCCTAACGAAGGAATGATACTCTCCGCGAGCGAATCCCGGTTCCTCGCACTTTTTCCCGTCTACTCTTACATCTTCGCGTTACATTGTTACATACTCGAGAGCATATTGCTAAACAGCCACCTGAAACCGGCCCTTTATTTTCTCTCAGAAAGCGACTCTGCCTTATTTGCAAAAGTTTCTGCCTTGATGATGATGATGCCGTATATAATGACGAGAGTGAGACAGAGAAGTCCAGGGGATGCTAATGAGGGTGTACATCCGGGAAAGTAGGTTCGGTATTCTTTTCTCTCTCGCGAATAAAAAGACACGTGGAAATACTGGGGGCTATTTTTCCTCCCTAATCTCAGGATACTTGGAAGTTAGTTCTGCGAAACTGTCGCCTTTATTTCTTTTGTTTTGCTCGCCTCCTCCCGCGTGTATAGCTCAGCCGAAACGCTGACCAGCCATTACGTAAAGTGTCTCGCTCTGCGTGGGCAATACGAAGTCGAGTCGAGGGAGCAATTTTTAACCGATTCTTCGGAACTGGTTAGAACAGAAAACAACTCGATTATCCACTTCTTCTCTTCCCGAGCAGTTAGAGAAAAATGTCCAACGACTTATTTTTTTAATGACACGCGCACGCGTGATCGGCGAAAATCAGAGATCCGCTTACTCTTGTAGTCCAAATTGATTCCCAGAGCACACAGCCGAGTGTTATAGCTCCACAGTTCAAAGCCCTCTCCACGCGCATCACCAATTGGAAGCGCAATTTTCCTTTTCACCTCCCGAGCTCTATTACATCGATCGCCGCGCGAACCTAACTGTATACTATACTCTATACTCTTGACATGTTAGGTGTATAAACACGACGTTGGACCGGAGGAGTTACAGACCGAAGATTACAATAACTTACTAAGCGCCGTCGGACGCGGAGAAATTTACAAGTCGAGCAGACATGTGTACACAAACGGTATACAGTCTCTCGTGTACTTAAGCACACACTGAGCTTTATCTTGTTAGCGGGCATTATGTGTGCGAGAACCGGACGATAAAGCAGCTCCTTTAGCTTTGATTCATTACGTGCGGAGGTAGCGCGGCTTTTGGCCGAGAAAAAGTTATTTCTAAAAAAAGAGATTAGCTTGGAAAAACACTACCAGCGTATAAATACACCTCGGTCATGTGCCAACCTGTTACTCTTCGTTACGTGTTTACGTTTGAAGAAAAAAAAAGAAGCTTTCCTCGGCGAGAGACTCGAATTCCCCTCGTGACTTCGTGAAAAAAAAAAAAAACGAAGGTAACGAAAATAAAAGGTCGGCGAAGTTTCGCGACGCAGCTGCAGCAGAGCAGAAGCTTTCTTATACGGGAAAAGGGAATAGCAGAGGAGGAGAAGTGTAGTTTGGAGCTGAATGTCGTTAGCCGAACTCTCGAGTTGTTGCCGTGTAGCTGTAAATGTTGTACAAGCGCTTGGCGGTGAATTGGAAAATTAGGAGAATTTATTATTTGAACAAGAGTTGGAGGAAGTTAAGTTAGTGGAATTCTTGGTAAACTGCGCGAAATTAATTATGACGAACTGCAGGTTGAGATGGGGTAAAATCGTTTAACGAAAAAAGAAACTCGTGTTTTTCCTCCTATCCTCGACGGTGTTATTTACTTAAGGTATTACACAATCCAGAGATAAAGGTCGTCAATACCAGGAAATAGATATCGAACGGTCTTTGTACAAGTTCATTTTTTTTGTGTCGACACAGCTTTGCTCATTGTCTTTTATATACGATTTCTATCTATACCGTCGTCGAGCTCAATGAGCCAACTACACCATATCATAAAGCCACGTAAGTTTCGCGGGGAACTGTCGCACGTGTACATCGCGCTCACCTTCCTTATCTTGTTCTCTTTATCAGCTGCGAGACGTCGGATGCGCAGCCCCAGATTTTATCGGCTAATTCTCCCTCCAAGCCGTGTACAGCGTAACGCTAATTGCTCTGGTCTTTGGAAATATGACTTTGTTATCGCGCCGCATAGTTTTTATTTCTCTCGATGCTTTCGCGTGTCTATCTGCTTCTGCTGCAGATACGTCAGTCGTGAAGATTTTATTGCCGCACCAGACACAAAATGAGTTTTGTTTAATTAGGGGATAAGACTGATATGAGAAACCGATGGAGACAGGTTTATGGCTCTCAGCTGTGGCTCATTTGGGAAGTGAGTCAGATGTTTAGCTGAAAAATGGAAGCGCGTCTGTTTTGTTTTGGACGACGCGATTGTCTCGTTTGATTGAGGAATATTCTGATATCGCATCGATCGAGATACGACAATCGTTTCTACGAATGCATTATTAATAAGATTGATCTGCTCCCATATGTTTACTCTTTCTACACGGAAGTACGATTCTTTTATGAACAAAACTTCCGCTAGACACCCACGCGTAACCTCCGCCTATACACAAGTTTTTAATATTTGCCGTAGATCGCGCGCGATTCCTCCCAGATAAGCCTCGGCTCACACATGCACACACCGGCTGCTTTCTCGCGTTCTATCGCTGACATTGAGAGATAAGGCTCTATATAGCTAGAGCGGCGGCGCAGCCGTCATCAGCGCGCGACCTTAAAGCCCGCGATGAGATCAGAAACGGCGCGCGCGTGACCTTGGATATCCGTTTGCCAACTCTCGAAAATTACGCTTCTCGAGAGTGAAAGAGAGGCTATCGATTCGGTTATTTTTCGCGAGAGGAGCCAGCTCTGCGCGTACGTAATTTGCATGCGCGCGAGGTACACTCGCTGTCTCTTGAAAACTAATTAGTTGCGCAACCGGTAGTGTTCATTCTCGCGAACGTTCGTGCTCCGTTTTTGGGTTATTAATACAAAAGAATTAGAATACACGGCGCTGAGTCACGCAAAAGTTCTGTTACGCGAAAACCTCGTATTTTTATCTCCCGCAATCGGTCATACAACTTTCCACCCAAATAAAAACTGACTCTCACGACCCGAAATACACGGTATGTCGGATGCTCTCGAGAAGCGGCTTTGGAGTCCACTCGGGTTCGATGCAGGCCGATAATAGGTAGCGCATACACAGCCGCGGCTTTTACGCGTTGTGCACCGATCGCCACCGGCGATTAGCCGCCGGCGGAACGGAATGCGCTCTAAATTTAGACTTTCGGCCGGATTTTCGTCGCAGGTTCGTTAAACTTCGCGGCTGGCACCCGCGAACTGCCGCGTACGTGCTAATCGTCCTTTTCCACGTCGACGCTAATTCCGGCTGTGTGTTGAGACGGGCGCGGAAAGAAGCGAGGAGTGTTTGAAAAATAACTCGAATTCCTCGAACACTCGAAAAAAGGCGCCGCTTCAAACGAGCCTCCCGATCGATGATGCCTCCGAACACCCATATCCCTTAACGCCCCATCGCACTTCTCGTCTTCCCCCCGCGCGCGTTCGATAAAAACAGAAATAAAAATCCTCTCGCGCGCGTCACGAGCCGATTAAACGCTCTCGTTGTCGAATAAAAGCCGCCGCCGTCGTTGCTGCTCGAATCGATCGTCTCACACTGACACAGGAGTAAAGCCTGCGCAGCACGTACACACGCATACGTCGGCTTTCTTCATTTCCGGAGAGTCGGCGTGAGCGAGCTGCTTGTCACTAAAAGGCTGCTGCTGTCGGGAGAGACTATACCGCTATACGTGACTGACGCTGAATCGACTACTGTTTTTTCATTGAGCGCCAGAGAGAAGTTCCTTATTCCGATAGAGGTGGCGCGATAGTATTGTCGTGCGTGTTTGTTTTTTTGGGAGGAAGTTCCAGGTTGACGAACTTTTAATACGAGATGGGGGATGCCGGGGAGTGTTGGCCAGTTTGATGAATTTCGAGTTGTTGCGATTTATTATATGACTGATGTACGGTTTGCGTGGATAGAAAAAGAAACGGAGCGGAGAAGGATAAAAAGTCTTGTCATACGAGCTGGTATCATTATGTTCGCGACATGATTTTGCACTTCGAGATGATGAGGAGAAAAGATTAATGCTTTACGGGCTTTTTATTATCGTACGATACCTGTAATTCTGTTGAGAACTCAACGCTGATAGATTTGACGGACACGATAATTTTACATAATGTAATTGTCAGAGCGACAGTACAAGACAGGAGAGCTTTCGTTCGCGCCCTACTTTGAAAATCCCATTATACTAAAAGGGACAAAACGAGTCGAGTCGTTAGCCATTCAACGCTTTATTTACCAATGCCATCGGAAAGAAAAAACAGCTGTTTCATGATCTCTAATCTTGTCTTCTTCCCGAGACTGCATTCAAATCATCTGCTCACCGAATCTCACACCTGCACGTGCAATTCTTCTTACTACCCGCTGATGAAAATCGCAGTATACCGCGGAGCCTCGGGAGAGTTCCTGCATTAAAGAAGAAAACATCTAATGGAATAATAAAGTTCGTTCGGGCTTTCACTCGGGGGCGTAAACTGACCGAGTATAATTGATATGGCCAGTGTGTGCGGTTAGGAGCGAGAGTAGCAGCTGACCTTCGACGCAAAAAAAAAAAAAAAAAATAGGGATAACAAGATCGAGAGTGGAAGTGTGCGAGGGATCGAAGTATCTGGATTTTTGCCTACTTCGGGCACAAGTGATTCACGTAATCTGGTTTAGCGGGATTCCTTTGGTTTTTTTTCTCTACCGCCACAAGCTTAGCGTTCTACAAATAAGGGACGATCACGCGCTGGGAACTCGATCTCGCAAGAAGCGAAGGAGATTAGAAAATTTACCTTGTTTCCGTAGAAACGTTTATCTCTGACGGTTTTGTATCAGATTTAGAAAAGATAAAACCCAATTGCTTAATCTTATTATACCAACCGTTATTCGGAGCATCACACGAAGTAGTAAAAGAACTTTGCCTCAATCTTTTTTCAAACCAAACCCTCATAACTCTGCTATCGTAAACCACGAAATCACACATTACCCTGGAAGCAGTAGGTCCTCTATACAGTAACAGTGCAGCTCTCTGTTACCGATCTTCGAAACTCGACTCCAGAATATTCACTTCCGCTTTACATCGAGCATGAGCGGCAACCACCAGCTCCCATCTCTCTTCACTCTGTTTATTATCCTCGGTATACATAGTAACACGCAGCCATATCCGTAGGTCGCTTCTTTACGGCCTGCACTTTGCCGACAGTGCTACCCTACTTTCACGCCGGCGCTGTGTGCATCGATGTATACATGGATGTATGTCTGCAGCACCACCGCAGGCAGCCCAGCGAAAAGGAGAGCTGTCCTCCTTTACCCGAGACTTGTTTAGCCGTCTGTGTGTACGCTGGAACGAAGAGGCTTTGGGATCTGTTGTGCGCTAGGCTAATTCGAGGACTTAGCATGTTAAAAGCGACCTTCGAGCTCCCCGTTTTTGTTTGCCCGATCAGGATGCAGTAACTCTCTTAAATCCTTTGCTGACAATGATTAGTTGCATTACGCCTCCTTCCGGCCCAACGGCAATCGATAGGGTCAAACTACTGCGCGACTCTCCCCCATAAGAATAATTCAAACCCCGCACTGCGGAGAACATTGGGCGTCGCGTCGCGCGCGAAAAAAGGCTCCCCCAACATGCGCAAATCCCACAAGCCGCAGTAGCAGAGCGCATGAATTAATCGAGTCGATCTCCTCTGTTTACAGGGTCATCCATAGCGGCGTCATGACGAGGGGTGGACCGGCAACCAAGCACTCGCCACGCCAGACTCCTCGACATCAGCTGAAGCTCCAGCAACGCTGATAATCCCAAGTCACGCGCTGCAGACAGGCCAGAGGGAAGAAGCGACAAGAAACGAACAAATAGAGAAGGCGATGTTCTCGAGAAGAGTAGCGCGCGGATGCTGCTCTCCTGCACCACAATCGCCGAGTCGAGGTCGCCGTCGCTGCTCGCGCTCTTGTAGCCTGAAACAGCAGCCTTGAACCTAACCTCACTTCTCTTGCTCTATCTATCTCTGTGTGATCTTCTCCGCTCTGTGCGCGTCAAGGCCACGCGTGTCGTCGCCGTCGATAATATTAGAGGGAACGATCTCTCTTTCTCGTCGTTTGGTTACTTTTCGCGAGCCTGCGGCGGCCCACGTAGAGGCTAGCTTGACGCTAGGGGGCGCTCGCGCGAGTACCGTTTTTCCGGACACGTGGCTCGAACGGATTCGGGCGGATTGATGAGGTGAATCGCGCGTAATATGGCTTTTATGATGAAGAAGAAGAAGTATAAATTCTCCGTTGAGGTCGGACTCGAGGAGTTGACCGCGGTGCCTTTCGTCAGCGCTGTACTCTTCGCCAAGCTCAGGCTTCTGGATGGAGGATCCTTCATCGATCATTCAACAAGGTGAGTTCTTTTTCTCTCTGTTCTATTACGTGCCGTAACTTTTCTTTTTGTGAGTATAATGTAGTTTGAGAAAAACGCGCGAAGATGAAATAAGGAGATGAGGAAGTGACCCTCGCATTATTCATAGGAGGGTCCCTCGATGACGCTTCGATCTGGAAGTTATGTGTTTATATTACACACGCATCTTCGGAATTATGGTTTTTAGGGCAGTATCACGCCCGTGGCTGTCCTTCATGAATATTTCATCTTCATTTTCTGCGGTTTAAGAGCTGCGCATAAAAACTGATTTTACGTTTTCTTTCTTACGAATTTTTAATGATTTCCGCGCACAAGCAGTCTTTTCAAACACGCTGATTTAAAACGTTCTATCGCAACCTTGAGGCAGGTGTAGTTATACTATTATCTCAAGCAATTCTAATTGTGAAAAAAAAATTGTTATCTGACAAGGAAACAAAATTTATTTCGGCGTTTCACTTTGTGAGTCACATACGAGGCACGTACGTTTGTTTTACGAATAAAGCTGGCAATTGTTATGCCTCGATGCGTCTTTGATTCTGTCAACAAACAGGCTTTGCTTTCACGATACATATTAGTTTTACTATTCTTCCATGCCTTCTGCACAAACAAAAACACACTGCTGTTTTCTCAAGCGCACATAGTAGCATGACGTTTTTTCCCTTCTTAACGCTTTTCTTGGTTCGATGATTGATTCGCGATCTGCTATTTTTAATCATTTTCCGTAACGCTCGACTGCCGGCTCTGTTAAAGCCCTCAAATTCGCTTGATTAAACCCCGAATCTCGCTATCAATAATCTCCGGCCTGAGCACTATATACAATCGCATCAAAATCATCCAGTCCTTCAGAACCAGAAGCGATATCCGACAGCTTTAATTTCCGTGCCTATTTATAATACCAGTATATAGCACTGCACCTTGGCCTATCTCTCCGATTAAACGTTCGGGAGTGAAAAGAAAAAAAAAACAAAAAGCATCGCGAAAGCTTCCGCCAAGGGAAAAATCCAACGGAACGAAATAAAGAGCCAAAGTTGATCCGCCGTTGCTGAAAATGTGGAAAAGGGCATAAGAGAGAGAAAAGCCGAGGCGCGATACTGGGTCAGAGCTCGCCGATGTCCGGTCGAGTGTGCATGAAAATGGTCTCTGAATTTTTCCGCGTAGGTGGAACCTTCTCTGTACATATACGGCGGTGGTGTGCGAGCATCGATTTTAGGCTCGACGGATGATCCATCTCGATGCATACGCATAGCCTTTGAGAGCTTGAGTGAGTGGAACGTCCAGCAATGTTTGCAGGAACCGAAGGATGCGTCTGAGGATGGAGGTTATATTTTTTTGAGAATCTCAAGCTCGTTAGTGCGGTGTCAAGAGTATCAACTTTTTTACGTGCGCTAACGATCGACCAAACTATACTAATGGCGACGTTAACAATAGATCACCCATGGATTACACAAGCTAATCGTCCGGCTCTCTCTGCTATACAATACATCGCAGTTCTATATTTGTGAATCAGGCGCTTTTAATTAAATGCATCACCGCGATACAAGTTCCTCAATTATACAGAGGCGAAATTCCAACGGTAAAGCATAATTGAGTTTCTCGTGGAAATTGAAATGATGAAAATTGATGAATGCATTACAACGGTATTCGGGATTGATTGACCAACAAAGTGATTACGTATTCGCGCGCCGACAAAAACCTCCTCGATTATTGCTAATCGCAAGCGGAAAAATTTCTCATCCGCACAAGGATGTAGCAGCTGAAATTTCATATCGCCCAGAACTATTGTGCAATCGTTTTACCGCGTATACACACGCACTCGTGAACTCTGTAAAGCGGCATAATTACTCCGACGTCACCCATATATCTACGCGTTGTCGCATTCCATGTAACCAACATTTCGCGCTAAACGAACTCGTTACAGCCGCGCACGAGAGAGAGAGAGAGAGAGAGAGAGAGAGAGAGAGAGAGAGAGAGAGAAAGAGAGTACAATAAAACAATAAACGAGCCTGTGTTTTCTTCTCGGATCTCCACTCGGCAATCCAATCGCCAATCGATATAATATTCTTGCACTCGACGACAATCGTCGGCGATCCTCGAAGCGACTCTCCATTGTCCGACACCATTGTGCCGCTATTATTACCCTCTGCTGCTGTTACACTGCAATGTCGCTATATACTCGACAAGGTCCCCTCAGGCGACTTTTTATGCATCTACACACAGGCGTCGAAGGAAGAGAGAAAAAACAACGTCTGAGCCACGTACCAATGGCACGCGCTTCCGCGTAATTAAGCTCTCTCTCTCTCTCTCTCTCTCTCGAATAAGAAATCTAGAAAAAGAGCCGCGAGCACTTTCTCGCTACGACGACAATGGAAAATAGTTAAATGTTCGACGATTAATCTTAACTAGCGTTGACTGCCGACGGTACACGTGTCGGAAAAATGGCCGACGAAGCCAAGATGATATAGCCGTCAGCGCTTTCCATCACCTGCGCCGAAGGTTCAAGGTTTCTGCGCTCGTGTTTTTTTTTTCTCCTCCGCCGCCGCTTCGTCATGTTCGTTAAGCATGACCGAGACACGATGATTCCGTTCTTCTTCTCCTCCTTCATAGGCCGTTGCGTGCTGCGCGCGTAATATTTATATATTTTGGCTTCTTCGCGATCTCTTTCAATATACGTGACGGGAATGTCTATACCTGCGAGCGTTGTTATGTGCATACAGGTATAGTATACACTTGAACGGAATAAGAATCGCGCGTGATTGCGAGGAATTTTTTGCGGAGCACGAGGACGAAAAACCGCGAGTCTCTTTTTGTCGTCGCCGCGCGAGATTATTAATAGACACACGCGCTACTGAAATTGTAATCAACGTTCACGAGCTGCTATACAGACGCTTTGTTCGAATTTGCCATTCGTAATGTAATGCACTGCGAGCTCGATAGTAATAACTCGATGTATGCATATACACGTACGCAGGCGCAATATCTCGAGCTATTATGAAGTTTTTAATGCTAGCTCGCGCATAGCTCAGTCGATAGCGCCGCTGTACTGCTGCTGTATTGTTTCCTGGCTGGAATTATGTATATTCCGCGATAGTTTGACAATTCCGCCGCGTCTTATCACTCGCCTAACACCGTCTCTCGTAAGCCCGGTTTATTCCGTAAATTCTCGCGCGGAGTCTATACTGCGAGAGGGAGATTACGATTATTAAAAAGTGTAAAGCGCGCGAGAAGAGCTCGCTGCTAAAAGACGACGCAGCCACGCTTATCTAGGAGATAAATCTAAACGCTTGAATGTATCGGCGGCTCTGGCCTTGATCTCGAAGCTAATTTCCGCCAGTGAAAGAAAGGCGGTAGTCCCAAATTCATCGGGCTTTCGAGAACGTAATTCACCGCATTCGAAAGCTCGACCTTCGCCGGCTAAGGTAAATACGAGAGGGAGAGCGCGTGCAGCTCTCGCATACACTGCACTCACAGGGGGGGTGAGTGGGAGGCTTCGGTAACTGGGCCAATACCTCGGCGGCGGCGGTAGCAGGCCTTTGAGGCTCTCTGCTCGTGCTCCGAAGCTATATTCCAGCGCGCGCAGGTTCGAGGCCCTTGCGGTGGCGCTTACATGATTAGGCGAGCCGCTGCTGTTTTATTTAATGTGGGTTAGCTTGGAATTGGAACTGCAGCCGCGTTTCATTCTCACTTGAAATCTCTCCTTTTTACCAAGCTCGGAAAATTGCATCGAGTTACGCGTACAACGTGATTGACACGCAGGTGTCTAAAAATAGCCGCACGAAACGCTTCAAAGACCGCAGCGAGATTTACACTTCCGAGAGAGAGAGAGAGAGAGAAAAAAAAATACCCTTTCAACTAGGCGTGCGCGAAAATAGAAGCTCGAGTCGTCGCAGTAGTCGGCCCTTCAGACGTAAACAAACGGGCTCTCTAGTCGGCCTCGTTATAACAATAAAACCGCCGTCACGTTTGGCCGCCGCCGTTGCAGCTGTGCCGCGTTGGATCATCTCTATTATTGAGCTCGCCTCGCGCTTTCCAGTTAAACGTGCTTTTTTCTTCTCCGCTTCGGTAATTATTGGTGAATCGCTGGAATGAATTGTATAGGTGCGAGCGGCAGTATAGCGGGTGGTTATTACACGGAGAAAAATTTTTGATGAAAAATTACTATACTTTTCATCAATCGGGGGACAAACTTGATCTATGGGGGAATTTTAATATATTAACATCAATATTTATAATGTTTATATAATTTTATAACATGTAGCTTTAAAGAAACTGCTCTGCAGTATAGCAAAAATTATGAAAAACAAGTTACGATATACGCTCATATACGTTTTAACACGTAGTATAGTAAAATTTGTGGTAAGTTTTCAACAAAATTTATTTATAGTTTGAAAAATAATAAAGTACTAATAATTGAAATTTCTAAGTAATTTATTTATAACCTATCATAAAAATCAATAATTGTTAGCTTAATGTATATTGCATTTTATTTACAGATCGTATTCCTTAAATCTCGATATTCAATCATTCATATATTTGACGTTAGGGGGGCATCTCGTAAAGTCTACTCGCAAGTGATGAAATTACTTTGCGATCGGTATATAAGAAAAATAAAAATCAATGTATTTAAATTGTTCTGCGATAGCGAAATTGCGTAATTAGGTAATTTGTTTGCGATATATGTACACATTAGGGTTTAATATAATTGTATCTGTATAAGCGTTTGAAAATGTGTGAAATGTAAGAAGTGCTTGCGTTGTGAGCAAAAAATCGAACAACGAAAATTCCTCTAGAACCAAACAAGAATGCTATGAACGCTAAAATAGATACTAAACTTTTGTGTTTTCATAAAATTAAAAAATTCTCAAGTTCCATAAAATTGATTACATAGTATAACAAAATTTAATGTGGAGTATAGTAAAATTTGATGACTCGAAATTTTACTATACTATGTATTAAGATTTATTATAATTCAAGTTTGTCTCCTCTTTAGTATGTAGTATAGTAATTTTTAATGGGAATTTTAACAGTATTTACTGATATATTTTTCTCCGTGTAACTTTCAGCGCAATTAATTTCTGATACTATGTGTGCGGTGTTATTAATTTCAGCAGAAACGACCTCAAGTAAATTATTTCCCTTATCTCTATCTCTCTCGAGTCTATCCTCAGCACGAAACGAGAACGTAGCTCGCATTGAATTTTCCACAAAAAAAGAACTTTCCCAGCATCGATTTTTGAACTTTCCTCTGTTATACGCCGCTGCTGCTGAAGAAGAATCGTCGTTATCTCTCTGCCGCTCGCGTAGCACGCGATTCACAGTCCGCCATCCATTCATCCGCAGCGAGTGTACGTATACGTGTATAGTAGACACTGGGGTGAGGGAAAAACGTATATACAGCGGCGCATTTCATTCTCCTCGCGTGATGCTCTCGACAGAGCTGCTGCAGCGGCTGCGGCGCAATTACCCGCGCTCGCGGTTATAAAAATAGCGAGGAGCCAGCTGGAAAAGTGCTGAGTCGATTATTATTCTACGGTTTTTTTTTTTCGCGTGAAAAACAGTCACAGAGATTCCGATGCGACCTTCGATGCACGACAAATGCAATCGGATGAGAGTATCCCAACAACAAACATTAGCTTCGCAAACAGAGAGAGGAAAGCCGTGCTTAGACAACATCGTGTATATTCTGTCCCCGAATATCCATATCGAGGCGCGTGTGTTTGCTCTCGAAGCTCTGGGTGCACGTGCAGCAGCAGCGATACGCCGGCCAGATAGACGTCGTGCACCTTGCGCCTTTTTCTTCTATATACATCACTTCGCGGCGGCGCACATGACCCCGAGATAACGCCTGCACGAGTCGAGTCCTTGAAAAAACGCGTGTGTGCGGGTCTGTGCATTACATTTTGTGGCTGAGGCTATATTTAGGTACGTAGTTTTCGAGTAAAACTATATCTGACGATATAACGGTCGATTTAATGGATGAATAAAGCTAGTAGATTTTCTTCTGATGCAGTACAATATAAAATGGAGCTAATTCAAATGTGGACCGTAGAGATCGCGTAGCCGAGCTATTTTAACGAGTGTGACACGAGCAGCCAGTTCCTGAATTTCCATCCGAGCGCGAAAGCCATAAACTATTTCCAATCATTCCATCTCTCTCTCTCTCTCTCTCTCTCTCTCTCTCTCTCTCTCTCAATTTGGCCCGGATCCAACATACGAAGGACCTTCGCTGCAGCGCAGAGCCACAAAATTTTCCATTTTCGTCGCGCGCGCGCGCTCGCGAAAGTGTGTATTCGCGTTTTTCGGAATAAATAAATCTTCGTTAATCGCGCGCTGCAGCTATTCTTTGGGCGCAATTACCATCAGTGGCTTCGGAGGCTAATCTGGTTTGCTATATCCGCTGGCTGGCATTGACAATTTATACGCGAACCGAACGGCAAATAGAAAGTTGATGAAGATGCGAGAGCGAGATCGTCGAGGGTCGAGGGGGTGTATGCTTTGGAGTTTAACCTACATTTTCACGTGTGCACCCGCAGAGTCGCGATATCTCTCGCGATGATTTACATCGCAGGCGTGACGTTGAGCGCGTGTTTATCTACTTTGATTCATCGCTGCGCTCAACATGTACATCCTTCATTTATTTACTCACAAACGAAATAGTTTCATCAGCGAAGCGAGCGAAAAATCTTTGTCTGTATCAGCTGACCGCACACAACAGCAGCCAGGCGCGCAAATATTTACCGAGTAATCAGCTGGTGAGGCCAACGATCGAACGCCGAAAGTCAAGTGTCTCGAGCGAATCAGCTGGCTGCAGAAAGAGTAGAAAAAGCCAATACACAACGACGTCCGGTTACGCGATAGCGGCGAATTCTCTCTCTCTCTCTCTCTCTCTCTCTCTCTCTCTCTCTCTCTCTCT
>QLSS01000003.1:310090-325430 GCA_024372645.1 Trichomalopsis sarcophagae
TCTCTCTCTCTCTCTCTCTCTCTCTCTCTCTCTCTCTCTCTCTCTCTTGTTACACGTGTAAAGGTACCCGAATTAATGGCGAGTTCGACATTCGAAACCGAATGAATGTGCGTATAGAAATTCCATTCATTAATTACAATTGATGTGCTTCACGCGTGACCTTGACAGTATAATCTGTCGTGCGAACTTGACATAGTCGAAAACGTTCGAGTTCTCATCGCGCGTCGTCGACTGGTATACTTTCATGAAGGCAATTAACGTCTTTTTACGCGGAATAATTATGTGAATTCCGCTGGCTTTTCACTTCTGAATTATTTACCACCGTCAGCTGTTCGGGTCAAAATCCTATACAGTCTCGCGTTCTTTACATATTTATACTCTGACTATTTGCATTCTTTCCCGGGGACGATCTACTACGTATAAAACACTGATGTATACAAAAGTAAAAGTCGTCGGTGAATAAAATCGAGAGTTTGGAGGATTAACGATGCGCGAAGCGATCGCTGCGCTATTTTCTCCGGAAACGAATTTGCCGCGTGCGAAATATCCAAAGCGCTCACATCCTCAATTTGAAAAATTGAATTTCAAATCCGACGCTCGGCCGTCGGCCAATCAAAGTATATACTCCTCGTCGTCGTCGGCGGCGGCGCAGCAAATTCAATCGGCTACGTGTATTCCCCCGCGGTGACAGACTCCCTCGGGCGGATATCGAGAGCATGCGAGGGTATAAATCATTAGTGCGCTGATAATTCGCTCTGCTGCGGGGCTTCCTGTGTGTGCCGCGCTCTCGACCCTTTTTTTCCTTAATAATCCGCAAACTCGTCGCGTGTGAGACACACACTAGAGTGTTTGGAATCGAAAGCCTCTCTCAGAGACGCGCACCCAATTAAAGCTCCCTCGAAAAGAAGTTTAAATAAGAGATCGATCGTAGAGCCGAGCCCACCGAATCCACTATCGAATTTCCGAGGTGGTTTAAAATTAGCCGAGAACTCCTCCTTTCACTTTCCGTCTCTCGTGAAAAAGGGTGATCATCGGCCGCGTGCGCGATCGGCTCTGCCCCCTATACTACGAGCCACTCGGGTTTACCGCTTCCCAAAATAAACTCGCTCCTCAGGAGTGTCCCCAGGAAGACGTTGACGTAGTCGTTGAGTTTTTCCGCTGCAGCGGCAAAACTAGCTCTAAAAAGTAGCGCAAAAAGAATCACAGCTCAAAAGGCCACGCATCCGACCGACAACGAAGCTCTCCTCGTTAATCTCATCGCGAAAAACGCGTCCTTTGCACGCAAAATCCCGACAACGACGACGACGACGCGTGCGGTGGTGTATGGACCTCGACCCCGTTCAAGGCTTGGCACAACGGAAAGCGCTGTATAGCTACTACACACGTATGCGCTCTCTCGAGTGCCGTCATTTCTGACGCCCCCGCGTTTCAAGAGCGTAAATGCACGCGAGTTCTTTGAATCCACGCGCGAGCGGGTTAAAAGGTGCGAGGGCGCTCGAGAAAAAGTGTCGCCGTAGAGGGTTGCGCGAACAGGAACGCTCTCTCTCGTTGGAAAATTGAGCGATACGCGCGCGAGGGGCTGAAATTTTCATTTGTTGGGTCTAAGGACTCTAGGCTTTCAAGGGTTCATTATATCATCGAGGACGTATTTGCGAGCTTTGTAGGATGCGTGCTGTATATATTGTGTGATATTGTTCATAACGTCCTTAAATTATTCATCGACTATACGAGACAAGTTTCGTCCGGTGCATCTTACGTCCTCGTGTGACGCAACTTAGCTCAGCTTCCAAAACGTCTCCAAGCGGCCGCGTGCGTCAAGACCAACCCACGAGGTACTGAATGAAAAAAAAAAAAAAAAAAAAAAAAAACAGCAGAAGGAAATCGGCATAAAAAGACACACACACGGCTCTCGATCCGCGTGAGTGGAACAGCAGCCAGAAGCATCCCATGCACCAGCGCGTGTATAATGGACGTGGTCGCGCATGGGCTCGCTGCCAATGCTTTCTCTCTTTCTCTCTCACTCTTGGCTCTCGTCGCGGCGAAATTCACCGACCTTGACCCGCATAATTCCGCGACTTTTCTTCTCCGCCGTAGCAGCTCTTCTTCTTCCGTTTGGCTCGGCGAATTTTCGTCTGCAGCGCTTCCGCTATTTGCATTTCGTTAAATGCGCTCGCGCGCAGGTTCAAGAGTCGCGATGTTGCCTTTTTTTCGTCGAGCCGGTTTTGTTTTTTCGGATCGTGTCCCGAGCGTAAACGTTTACGTTCCGAAAAACATTTATTTTCGAATCCACGTACCTTTGCTATACTTCCGTCGAGCGCATTTGCAGATGTGCGCTGTATACCCAATGTACTGCTCCACTTTTCCATTCACGAGAGCTCGCGCGCGGCGCGCTATATTCCTCGACTCGTAAATCACTCCCTTTGAGCTCGTATCGTATACAGACGCGTGTCGTAGAAAGAGCCCTAATTTTCTCGCTCACAGCGCTCTCGAATCCGCGAGGAAAAAAGAGAGAGGTGTTTACATCTCGTCGCCCTGAGCTTCCGGGACTTTCAATTTTCAGCGCGTGTTACGAAACGCAAACGACTTAATAGAGGCCTGTGAATATTTTTCTCCGGCCACGTGCGGAGGAAAGAGTTATGGGTTTACGAATTGGGAGGGTGATGATCGAGTGTTTGGAAGACTGAAATACGACGGCAAAAATTAAAAAAACTAAAAAAAAAACTATGAGAAACGTATCGAGTCGGCAGAGGCCGCGCGAGGAAGAAAGGAATCCAGCGAGAGAGAAAGAGAGCACATCAAAGATCTATATATATATGCCGAGGGAGAGAGACACACAGCGCACGTCGACTTATTGATTGCTCCTCGCGCAACGCACGATATTCACGCACAAAGTACCGAGCGCTGCCGCCTGTCTCCCTCGCATATACGGGGTGTCGAGAAACCAACGCCTTTGATATTCTTCGATTTCGACGAAGCTTCGATGGAACTAAAAGTAAAATTTTCCGATTTTCACGGTCGAAGTTTGCGAAACTCCGTGGCTCGGAAAATCGTGGGCGAATCTTCCGGCTCGCTGCGGGAAAACGAGCACAGACTCCCGGCCAATTAGGCGCTCGATCGCCGGCTAGACGCGCTTTTGCTTTTCCGCGTTCAATGACCCTGCGCGCATAGTCTAGCTGTGTGTGTGTGTGTTCGCAATCCCCCTCCTATACTCTTTCTCTCTCTCTCTCTCTCTCTCTCTTGTGCGTCGATTAGATCATGCCCGAGCGAAACCGAAAGTTCGCGAGGCTGCGCTGTTTCGACAAATTGTTTGGACGGTAAAAGCGTGTAATGGCCGGCTATCTTGACTTTTATTATCTCGCTTCTGCGGAGAAAGAGGCAGATAAAAATTAAACGAGAGCATGGGTATACTACGTTCTCGAACGCGTCTCATTACTTCGATTGAGCCAAGCGGCTTTCGGTATTTCTTTCTCGTCTTATATTGGCTCGAAAGACGCGCTCGTTTTCTTTTCGCTCGAATGCTCCGAGCGATCTGGATCGTAGCGCAGCCTCGCGAGAGTGAATAACAGGATAATCCATACACGCGATGCCTTATCTCCGAGCCTAACAGATTATGAATATTTTAAAGAATAGGCTGTACGGACTTTTACGAAATGGGCCACGGCTCGGTAAACATGAGAATGAAAGCGAGTTAATATTTCACGAGAGAGCGTTAGTCGATTACTTTTCGAAAGACCTGCGCACACGCGTGGCGTCGCGCGCGATAACCAGCGCGTCGTTAAAAAATAATTACGAAGAGACGAAGAAAAAAAAAACGTAGCAAAGCCACAGACGGATGTGTATACACAAGTCGTGTGTTTCTCGGTCACCCCGTAGGATCGCGCGCGACCCTTACCCTCCGATGTTACCCCCTCCCTCCCCGCTTACATTGCACAAAGGACAGTGAGACGCAAGCCCTTCGATCGAACGCTCGGCTCGATCGCGGAGCTTTTATGAATATTTCACGTGCCGTTATCAATTATTGCCAGCCACGCGCGTGTGCGCGAGGGGAACACACGAGAGCGCGCGTGTCAATTTTATAACTGTCGAGGTTTTGAATTACGCGCGACGTATGTGTGTGTGTGGCGTGATGCGTTCCTTCTATTTTTTTTTCACGTGCGCTGCAGCTTTTATATGCGAAACTTTTTTGATCGATGCGTGGATAGTCTAATTATTTAAGAGAGCTTTTTGGATCCTGGCCAGGAAGCTTTTTTGCTCGCTTTATAATAAAACAAATGATAATACGCCTATACTCGACGAAGCCATTTCGAATTTCAACAAATCGACGACGACGACGTTGCGCAAGCGCGTATAATTCATACCTGTGTGAGCAACGCCGATATTTTTATGCAACCCGTTTAATATAACACTCGGACGAAAAAAAAGAGGAAAATTGTAATCGTCCGTTATGCAAAGCGTCGAAGAAACCGCGTTCTCCTTCGTCAGCTCGCGTCGCGATAATCTTCGCGCATACTATTCGCGAATAGAAACATCAGAATCCGAACTTATACACACTACACACATTCCAGAAGAGAAACCCGTGCACAGACAATTCATAACCGTTAATTCGCTCGTAACACTCGGCCAGCTGATTAATCGTCGCCGCAGATCTCCGATCGCGTTACAATAAAAGCACGAGCCGAGAACCGCTCGTAACGCGATCTAACTTTTCTCCCTCTTGCGTAATCTCGTCTCCCCGTATTATATAGGCTGCACATATCGACGCAACGCGTTAACGACGTCGCGTCGAAATAAAAGGAAGACGATACGGAGGCTAATTTTCGAGCTCGACTCTCGCGACGAGAAATTAACATCCGCGAGTGTATGACGGCCTGTTTACGAGGCGTGAGCATCTGGTTTCCACATTATAACGTCCCGAGCCGCTATATACCGCTGCTAAATGTCACTCCACTTTTGCATAATCGCCGGTTACTGGGTCGACTCTACGCGTGTGCATGTAACGCGAGGCAGTTGAGCCGAGAGTTTTTAAGAGAGATGCAGCTGATTGGAATTTTACGATCGCTTTTTTAACGTGTATAATAGATTTTTCTAAAATTAATAGCAGAGTTATAAGTACAGCAATATCCGAGCGTGTAAAAGCCTAAACATCTTCCGCATGAACATCAGCGCTGCAGCATTAATGTAAACTTCATGTGTATCTAATACTCGCACGCAAGATTGAGCAAGAAGGATCACAGAGAGTTTTTGCCGCCGTCGGCGTCCGCGCGCACACACGTGGTCGAACACATGTTCCCCGAAGTAGTCGTCTTCTCTCTCCCACATAAAGGCGACTTTGTCGTCGCTGTCCGGGCGGTGGTGGATTACCCGTGTGAACGAGCATTTTCAGACGCCGCGTGGATCTCTAGCCCTGATCTAAACAGAGCCGATCTTAATGGGCGTAATTATTTTTTATAGAACGGCCTCGCAGAAGTGCTGTACCGGGCCTTTATCGCTTCGGTTACGAGCTTCTGTTTTCTCTCAGAGCGAAAAGATACGGCGAATGAATTATGCCGCATTCGTCGCCAAAAAAAAGAGCTGCTATAGCGACAGCAGGAAAATGATAAAGCAAGTCTCTTTAATATTGAGACGAGGATGAGCTCGTACCGCCCGATAAACGAGAGTCCCAGCTCGAGGCCCGATATTTTATTCAAGCCCAGGAGTATAAAGCTCCGCTGATAACAGCATTTTCTTCCCCTGCGACTCGCGATTATATCGACGCGGAGAGAGACAGGGAGGCAAGACATGTGTTCGAGTCTCCCGAGAGTTTCGCGTCTCATCGACAGCTTGTTATTTTTTCCATTAAACGCCCGACACTAGAGTTTGCTGTAAAAACACTCGGTTTTCGGGAATATTCCGTCATTTATCACAGCTTTGATGGACGCGTGAAGGTAATTTTTTTTCTTGATTTTTTTTCGAGCGCGAAAATAATCCGCGCAATGACAAAACGCCCAGAAATAGCCTGCGCGTTTCTCAAACGTCCGGAAAAATACACACCAAAAGTCTTTTCCCCGCGAAAAATTGCGCCACTACGTCAGTTTCTCGGGACAAAACGATTCCACGCCCACAATTCAGCGTAATCCATTTGTGGAACCTTCGCATAGCAGAAGCGAAAATATACTGTTAAACCAATAAAAAGCGTAAATACACTTGAATGATTTAACGGACATCCGACCTCAACGCACGTCTCTGGGGATTACCGCAAAAAAGCTCACTACAACAATCTACTCCACTGTTGTATAAACTACGCACAGTTTCGCAGAATCAGTAACAGTTAACTCGTTTACTTTGTTGTCTCCTCGTGGACCCAATTCCGAAAGGAAGGTTTTCCCCGTGATTTCGGTTTACAAAAAGAGTTTGTGTGCGCGCGCTCTCGCCCACGCGTTTTTTTCCCCCCGCGCGGCGCGATAAATTGGTTAATTGATCGCTCGATGAATTATTCAGCGAAAAATACACGGCGTGTATTGTGCTTTACGAGCTCGGTCGAGCTACGTCAGTGTTTAAATTTAAATTTTTCCCCTGCGCATTCGAGTGCGCGAGTATTTTTTCGATTTTTCAAAACCTTCCTTTTTTTCTGTTCCAGGTAAGACGACGATGCTGATGCTATCGGTTATAATTACACGATGGCTACTGTTCGCGGTTGGCATTTTGAGTGAGTTCCGAGAATATTATAACCGGGCCCACGTAATTTGCGAGAAATTTAATAAAAAGCGCTCGAGCAATAACACGCGATCGTGTGCCAAGCCAGGGGATTCCTTGAATTTCGCGCTCGTACAACGTCTTCGTTGTAACGAAACCAATCGTACACGAGAGAAACTTGCTCTGCTCCCCAGTCAGTCGTACTAATTTGTGGGAATACAGTAGGGGATTCTGCGATTCTGTATTCGTGGTTTCCGTCGCTCGAGCGATTCTCAGAATTTTTCGAATCCGAAAGAAAAATCGTTATCACCCCCTTCAGATTTTTCTCGCCGAAGATCCTTCCCAAATTGCTCGTCGAATTCCGCCATATCTTCCGGAGACAAACAAAGGAAGAGCTTCCGACGGTGTGTATAATAACTTTCTGCTGAAAAAGCAGCAATATCGCGTCGGTCCGTTAAGCGAGTAAGCCATAAAAATCCGGGATAATACTTTTTACGAGCGAGTTTTCGATTTCGGCTCGAGCGCAACTGCTTTTTTTTTACGAGCAAGTGATGCAAGTCGCGTTTCGCGATTTTATCAACTGCATTAGAAGCGTTAGTGTATAGGTGTATAGCACCAGCCGTCTTCGAACAATGATCGTTGCGGCTGCATACAGTGTGTACTTCTCTCGCTCGGCGGCCGCCGGCGGCGGCTTTACGACCTTTATCGCGGCTTTGAGCGAGGTCAACTCGGTTAAATCAAAATACGCTTGGTTATATATCACACCGGCGACGTATGGGAGATGCGAGAAATCCAAAGTGTTCCGAGTCGACGGAGGCTCGTGTATAGGTTAATTCGAATCACGTCGTTATAATCCGAATCGACTGCTTATGCTACGAATTTAATCGCTCGTTCGCTTTTTTTTTTTCATCGGAGAGAGGTATTTCATTGTCGAGTGGGCGTCGCGTGTGCTCTTTTTATTGTTATCTACGACGAGAGATAAGAGAGTTACTCAAAACAATGCTTTTTATTTTTGGATCGATGACTTCGTTCACGCGGTTCGAGTGTTTTATATATCCAAAAGCTCTGATCTTCCAAATGAGTCACACGCTGATAATGTTCCCAATCGAATATATCTTTCGACTACCGTCTGTTAACATCGAGTTATCTGCATAATTAAAAACGATATATTTGACGTCGACGCGCTTCTTTTAGAAATGCGTCATCAAACACGTCGGCGATCTCCTCTAATACCTCTAAAACCATCTAATCGGGCCATAAATAATACACAAATGGAAATGCATTAGACGCGTGATAATCGTCATAAATTGGACTCCATTCAGCGGTCTTCACCTGTATCAGCTCGAAGTATAGCCAAATATTTGCCAGCGATAAGACCCAATAAAAAAAAAAAATAAAGAAGAGGAAACGAACGAGACGCTACTGCCTCATTAGGCTCGGCCGATGATGCAAAGCACACACGCGAGCGAGACGCGCTCGTAAAGGTGTTGCCGATGTCAGACACACATACACACACAGACGTAATAATTCGCATTTATCAGCGCCGTGCAGAGATCGACGGGACTTGGCTGCTCCCTGGCGTGCTCTCGTTTTATTCAGATTCCCAGCGGCCGATTGCTTTTAAACGGTCGTGGGCCGTGAACGCGCCGAGTTCGTGCCTGATTTCGTTATTGACGCGACGACACGATTATCTGCCCCGAGATGCAAATTCAAAAAGATAATTTTCAATGTTAATTTATCGATTTCTTATGGCAAGCCGTTCCAGACGATGCGAACGAGCATTACGAAATTGCGAATTTGCATGTCGTAATGCAATTCTTATAATTAAAAGGAAACGTGTTCGTTTGAAATACACGATGCATTATCCTACGCGCGGCTGATAAGCGAAGCAATTTATCGAGTTGCAAGTTTAATTTGCAGAATTACTTTCCTTTCGACGCTATCTAAGTGCGCTTCAAAAACAAGCCATATCCAATCCTCCTCCGCAAATGAAACTGATGTCAGGTCTATTGCTTCAAAGTATTACGTCAGATCTATCAGGCATCCGATGCACTTTTCCAATAATACGTGACGCATCGTCATCATCATCTATGCCGTATCCATTCATTAAATCCGTTTTCCCTCTCTCGCATCGTCCAAAAATGCTGCGGCTTCTCCGGAAAAAAGTAGAAAAGCCAGATAGGAGCGAGAGGAGCACTCCGGGCAATTTGTCTTGCCGTTCAGGCTGAAGCAGCATCAGCTAGTCTGACCCGATTTCGCTTCCTCTCTTTTTTCCGTGAAAAATTAGAACCGAGATTTGCGCGCGTTATGCAGTCGAATCGGTCATTTTTTAACAATATCTAAATCCTCGATTTAACGGAATTTCGAGGTAAGCGTTAGGTAAGGCATTTTCGGAATTGCTGAACGGCTTCTTGCGTCCTCGTTGCTTCGTGAAATTATTGGTGTGTAATCTCCGTTCGGTGATAACCTCGTTGCTACACAAAGACCTGATGCTACGCGTTTGGCTTTAATGCTTTTGTGTGTCGTCGGGGTACAGTACGCACGCATCGATGGTTTTTTTATCTGTTCGATTACGCCACGTTTCGAATTATCGAAAAAGCGAGGACCGTTTCGCTCGCGTAAGCCCACTGTGTCTTTCACTTTTTTCACTTCTACCTTTTGATCCGTTTCCAAATTATCGCTGTGTTCCGAAACGAAGTCGGAAGTTAAGCTTGCCATCTAATTAGAAAGTTACGGGTTCGCGATTAATTATAAAGCATATAATTATACCGCCGAAACTCGAAATCCAGTCGCTCCACACGAAATTCTCGGCAAACGCAAGGATACCCGAAATACCTCGTCGCTGAAAGGCGAGCTTCTTCCCCCCGCCAAAAATGCTACTGTGCCCGACCCTAACCTCACAAAACTATGCACTCGTCCCTCTCGCCCCATAACTCTGCAAAATTCGCGGTAATACGGCCTTCGTCGTCGCAAACACACGCGACGCATGCGAATCCCACCATCGGGGGAATCCCCCGCGCGCACACACACACACACACACACGACAGCAGTAGCCTCCACCCACGTAATATTCTGCGAACTAGAAGACGAGGAGCCAAACCGATATTGAGAAACAAGCTTTCGCAATAACGGGCTTCGATCGTTACGTTTGTCGTCGTCTGCGTCCTTTTTTTGTATAAGGCTAAGTCATGTATAAGGCTATGCGCGTCGAGGCGCCGCTGCTACACTTGCGTCAGCACCTTTTTGGATTTCGCTGAACGAGATCGAATTCGATCGCGCGATAGCACGCGTGTGTATGTGTATCGAAGTCGGTCTGTTTGCTCTGCGGCCGCGCGAGGAATGATGTAACGGAACGAAGGATTCTGCGGTAAATTTATGCATGAGCTGGACTTGTTCGAAAGGGTGTCTCTTATTCAATACGAAGGATGAACAAGGTATTGGGTCAGTCGGAAAATCTCATATACTAATGGCTTATGTACTCGCTGTGCGAAATATTCATAAGGGCATATTTCTTTTAGTTTTACCAAGTTCCGCAACGTATATTGATTTCCACGGCGCGATATTTTCGTCCAATCAACGATCAACCTTCGTTCACACACACACAATGCTATCAAGATACACCCGCTGGCTAATTGTAATAGAAAAAGTATACACCAGGATCGCTATCTCTAACGCCAGTGACAAGCAAACTTATAGACTCGCCGACGATTTCCCAATGCTCTTTTATTTCCCCATCGAATTCGGGCAATCAAGCGCAGTTTGCGGTGCAACTTGTAATTTTCTATTTTTGTAACCGCAGCAGTGACTTGTAAGCGTGAAACTTTTCACGAATTCTGAAAATGGTACTCTTGCGGCGGCACGTGTCTCAAAAACGAATAGAGCGCAAGCTGCTCACTCATTGCGTATATTTTGCAACGAGCCCAAGCTCATCTCCAACTCGCTCAACGGGAATAAATTTATTTAACTGAAATTTTCAACGAAAAATCATTCCCTAAATGAACCAATTAAAAGCAATTTATTACGCAGCTCTCGGCGTCCTGAATAATTTTCCTCAATTTCAGCTGTCTGACGCATACTAATTAATGCGTAATGAATTTGCATGAAGAATCCGTAAAAAATATTTTCAATGAACGAAAACGCCGTGTTAAAGCTTCGTTAATTATTTCAGCGCGCAATCACAGGCCCGACATCGAAAATCGCAAAAAACCAACCCACGACCGAATTACCCTCTCAGACCCTCATAAATCCCAGCTTCAACGAAACACAGTAAGTTTCCTCCTCCGATATCAGCAGTCACCAAACGTATGGCTGTCATTTCGCAATAACAACCATCGCCGAACCTTTTCTCCTTTCCACGCACGTGTCGAGCTTGCACACTTGACGCAGCGGCTCGTCGGAAAGGGATCCAAGCGTAATTTATCGTCGCATTGACCGAGTGTGTTCAGAGCAGCGGCTTCGAGGTTACGTCAGAGGCGTGAACGACCTTGAGAGCGCGGATCGCCGTTCTTTCATTTGGGAACGGGTTACTTCTGGGTCAGGAGCCGCTTTGGCGACTGGCCCAACACGCACGACTGGATTCGATTGTGCGTTATAAGCCCGAGGCGCGGTTTTTGTCGCTGCGCTGTCGGCTCCTGCTTCCGTCAGACGATTCGGGAGTTTAGTATACGTTGAAGGTCTGCATCGGAGAGGATTTCACGGGTCAATTGCTCTTAGGAACAGGTTGCGCGATAGGTGAAGGATTTAAGGATTTGATGGAGTGTTAACGGTCTTGTGGTTTTAATTGGCTCTGCTCAACAATGGGCGACTGTACGTCCCACGTTATTCTTTCGAGGAACTCTTTCGGCGGAGAGAAAAACAAATATACAGTTCGGAAACTTTTGAAGTTCTACTTTGGTTAAGAAGTTTCTTGCATAAGTAGGTAACGGTCCTCGTGAGTCGTGCATTCGGAAAACAAAAATATCTCGCAACTCCAAGTTTCTCTTTTCTGGGTCAGACTCTGGGCATTTTTTTCTTCGAGTCCTTCCCTCCCCAGAAACGCATTCTTCGAAAGCGCGTCGAGTCCGCGAAAAAAATATAGACTGACGAAATAATAATTGAGAAACGAGCGAACCGACTGATATGCCCCTTTTGACGAAAATAAACTGCTTTGTATTTCTCGAAGCGGCAGACTGCGTGCGCTAATTAACGAGTCGTTAAAATTTTTTCTCCCTCATACGTACTTGTAATCACCAATTAAGCTGACCCCTTCCAGCAAAGTTTTCCTATCGTAAGCGGCTCCTACGGTTTTGCGCGCAAGTGAAAGTAATGTAGCCCACTATTAGACCAAAAAGAAAACAATGTACTCAATTCTCGCGGCTGTACACAAGCTGCCATCAAGCGATTCGCTGCCGAGAAAATGAAAAAATTCATCGCAGCGATCGAACCGCGCGCGTGGCCACAACAAAGAAAGGAAAGGCGCGAAGGAGGCGCGCACGCGATCCCGTAATTTCCACATAATCGCTGCGCATGCATTATTAGCGGCCCCGCGCTATCATAACACACACGTATACGCTCGCGCGTTGAAACCGGAAGCTCTGCACGCTCCGCGGCGTTTATGGCTGGCGCAACTATTCGGCGTTTGTTTTTCCTGACGAAGCTTCTTCTTCTTCTCGGCTCTGCTCGCTTTGTTGTGATTGGGTCGAGCCGGTTTTTGAATTCAGGTCTGTTTGGAGTATGCCTCTCGTAGATTCGATATAAAGTGTGTCAGGCGTGTTATTGTGCGTGTGTTGCGACAAGGCTCTGCAGCTCTCCATTGAATTGGACCGACAAAATGTGTCCGCTATGCACTATGAACTCTCGACGCAGAAAAGCGCGCTGCAGAGAAATATTTATGAAAGTCCGCGGGAGGCTTGCAATATTTCTAATTCTGTCCCGCGCGCGCAACCAGCTGCATTCCACTTTTGGGCTGTAATTTGTTTAACCTACTAACGCCTGGAATGACGCTTGCGGAGCTAATTGTAGAGCAAAGATGGTCTTTAGCGGACTCGAATCACTAATTGCGAATCTGCGGTTACGCTCGCTAAATACGACTGTTTCGCCTCAATTTCACGTCGTCGCTGCTTCGAATAGCTCCAAGCGCGCAACGCACTGTTTACATCTTCCCAGATCTTTTTTCTCGTATCTCCGCGAGAAGGACATAGTCTCCGAGTCGAGTGCAGCAGTAGCAGCAGCAGCAGCGGCTTGTCTCGATTGGGAGCAACTCGATAATGAGGCCCGTTTAAAGCGGACCATCATCGCTGGCATTGTGCGTCCGGTGCACCTGAAGAACGATACGAGATCCTCAATTCTCGCCGCGCACTGATTGTGTTGTGTCGTCTCTAAACTGGTCTCTCGGCGACGACGACCACACTGCAAAAGGCCGGTGCGCGTCTATCTATGGGCTCTCATTGTGCAGCTGCTCTGCCTCTTTGCGCGTCTAATCCAATTCGCTTTCTTTTTCTTTTGTCCCCCAATGAGAGAGTGCACGATCAAGCTCGTGATTGCGGCTGCTCTGGAATGCTAATAAGAGTATCAGCCGTATGCTTATGGCTCGGGAATTCATCTCGTCGACAAATTCGAAAACAGTTGATCTGTCGATGCAAAAAGATCCGAGCCCATTAATCAAACCTTTTCAGTCCACGCGAAAACTACTTCGGAACTATCGATTCCTCTGCACGCGACTCCACCCACGTACGAAGCCTGTACCCAGTTTGCGTTGAGTTCGGTTAATTCGAATTTAAACAGCGTCTCTCGTCGGCGGAAGAATACTGCTGGAAAAGCCCCGGGGAATCGGAATTGGAATCCACCCCCTGCACCTGTCCAAGGTTGCTGAGGCTCCATTTGCAAAGCTAGCAGTGGTACAGGTATCCTCGCGGAATCTTCCTCTGCACCTTGGCGATGAAAACTCTGACGTACGTGGAGAGGTAGGTTCGATTGAAAATCGATGCCCCCATCTACGGCAGCTCTATAGCTTCGTTATCTTGCGTCGTTTCTTCCGTGTTCCGGTTTCCGTTGCTTCGTTTTTTTTTTCTTTTTGAGTCTTGCTGCTGCTGACTGGCTGTGTCGCAGCGTAGCAGCCACGTTTAATATCGCTGGAGATGCTTTCTCTATATAAAAGAATAAGCGAGTTGTCGAGTCGCTGCGAGGAAGGTTTATCGCTGGAAGACGTTAAAGCGGGATGATCATTTTTTTAGAGCTGTAATAAAATCAAGTTAGAGCTTGCGAAACTCGCAGTTTTGAATCGGTTTGATTAAAAAAATGTTGTTCGCTTCCGGGCGTTTTCTACTTTAAGAACTTCAGTCCCTTAAAGTCAGCTAGGGCTCTTTAAAAGTTGATTAGTTTGAAGTGGGTCAAGTGGCGCATTAAGATGTTCAGGAACAGGCCACTTTTTCAAATTCCCTGGGGTGAATTATCGTGTCGAATGTTTTTAGAACATAGAAACTTTATTAGTCACCCTTGAAATACGATGAGGTATATATTATTTTAGTTCTAAATTATTCCGCCTTCTTTGACTCTTCTTATCTTCGAAAGTTTGACACTTCGTAAAAGTTGAAAGCTTGAGTGCTCAACTTTGGTAACTTTTTTCAACTACTACTTTTTTGCAGACAATTGAATAAACCCGCGAAACTAAATGCAAAGTAGCCTCTATTTATAGCATAGTTATGCAACGTTACGTACATCCTTCGTATCGTTATGCCAGTCAAATGATAATTTCCACAAACACGTCTGGGTCATCAAAAATACATAACCTAGAGCGATACAGCAGCACGTAGTTTTGATACAACGAATCTCCAAACATCCAACTTTTTTTTTGCTTCTTCAATAATTTTCACCATCGCAGTCGGCATTGTTTACAACTCCGTCCGTTCGAACAGTGCAGGTTTTTTTCTCCAGCTTTCGCATTATTCATCCCTTTATCGCGGTGAGCTCCAGTTGTCTTCCTGTCACATCTATCCGGCCATTGATTTTTCTCTCTCAACCGCACGCATGAAAGAAGAACAAGCGTATTTTAGTATTTCATTCATCGATCGTCGAAGGCGCTAACTCGGGAATACCTGGGGTATTAAGAATAGCGGAGCGAGTGGGCGATTCGCTTTTGCATGCTCGGTGATGTGGTTTAATGATAAGTGTTTATTCCGAAGCCGATCAATCGCGTGTTTGAGAATAGATTTCCAGTTAATCGATATACAATGTTCATAGATTATCGTTCCTAGACTCGTAGTTGGAGGAAGCGATAAATTTCCGCTTGTTACTTTCATCCGTACACAGGATATAAACGCTTGTGACGATTTTTCCTCGTATGGAAGAAAATCACCGAGTGTGTTTTTGATCGCGAAGAAATGCGATTGTTATCCTCTCGATAACCAGTAAACGCGATTGTATCATCGACGGGATGATCTCATACGCTTACCTTTTCCGGTGATGATCGCGAGATTCGTCGACGGATGAGTTTATAGAGCGAAAACAGTGGCTTAGACGTTTGGCAATAAAAATAGCGTTTATACGACGCTAACGTTTTTAGAGTTGACTGTTTAGCATGAGCTCGTTAATTCATTTCAATTAGTACACGTTAATTATACGTTCTTTGCAACAGCGGGAGAGAGTGAGAGAGAGAGAGAGAGAGAGAGAGAGAGAGAGAGAGAGAGAGAGA
>QLSS01000003.1:325440-400702 GCA_024372645.1 Trichomalopsis sarcophagae
GAGAGAGAGAGAGAGAGAGAGAGAGAGAGAGAGAGAGAGAGAGAGAAGTCTTATACAGTTTAAACGCTGCAGCAGCGAATAAATAACGAAATTTGATGCGCGTGCGTGTCTCGGCTGCATATTGTAGTACTAGCAACCGAAATGATTTTCCAGTTTGCGATTCCAAACGCAATTACAAGTATAGGAAATGAAATATGAAAATCTCTCCAGCAGCAGCGAGCGTGTTAACGTCGTACTGTATGCAGTCTATAATTGAATATAAATAATTGATCGTAGGCGATAAATATACCGTTGTCTCTGTACAAACAATCTCTCGGATTTGTTAATATTGATGAATCCGCCTTGATAAATTCTGCATACCACAACAAGGTTTGCTTCGATCCATTACCCTCGTCATCGTATCCGGTGTAATTAGCTCTGTCACCCGAATTGTCAATCACAACGTCGAGTGTATAAATTTTCCCATGCCCCGATCGGATGTGCCTCAATAATCGATTACATCGTCGGCGTAATTGTCGTTACACGTGACACCGCGAATTTTCAAATTTCACCCGCAGCGCCAAATTTAAACACAATAAGCTCCATTCACAATAGAAATAATACGTTTCAGCATATTATTTCAATCCGCGAACAATCGCGTGTCCCCTGGAGAAAGAGAAAGAAGGTGTTTGTGAGCGGAGAGCAGAAAAGCGCGTATATCCAATATATCCAGAAAAATACGTTGGCGAACAAAAGCCGAGCCCACGGCGACATTTTCACGCGAGAGAGAGAGAGAGAGAGAAAAGAAAAGCTCTCTCCGCTGATCAAAGTCGCTGGAAAAATCCGCCAAAGGCGTCATCAGCGAAAAAAGTGGCGATACAGCTCTCTCCATCGCACGCGCTAGACAACACACAATATCGCTCGGCCTCAGCTCCGCGGAGCAACGAACGCATCTCGACGCCTCCGCGCACGGAAATAAAGACGCTCTGCTGCTGCGCTGAGAGCAAAAAATCGAAACGTCGGCGGCGGGTGAAAATAGGCTAGGGAGCGCGCGGTTCGCTCTCTCGGAATAGAGAGACGACGAACGGATTTTCTTTCTTCTCTCTTTTTTTTTCTCTCATTCTCCTCTCTCTTGCGCGCGCGCGTCGCATACGTTAAATAACTCGCCGTAAATTCCTGATACGATATACGACGACGACGGCTCGCTTACAGTTACGCGCCGCCGTGTATACGCTCCTGTTACAAAACGGTTTCTCGGCTGGTGATCCGTTCGTCTGTGTGTGGATCTATATGGTCTAAGGCCGGGAGTCGTTACCGTAGACTTCCTCGACTGGTAAGCCGATAGCTGGTGTCGCGTGTGCTCTTATCAATGCGAGAATATTCCAGCGTTATTTGCGATTAAAAATTAGCAAAACTCGGTGCTTTCCCTCTATCGATCGAGCAGTTCCTCCGAAGAATAACGTTCGTCGACGGCTCTCGCTTTCTTCGAAGAGCCGCGTTTGTTATCGGTCGTCGCGTGTACCGGTAAACCACCGCACGCTGTTCTCGATTACGGCTCTCTCTTGCGACGCGACATTGAATTTTCTTCGAGGTAATTGGGTTAGGTCGCGAGAACCGTTTATTGGATGACACTTGCTCGCCCGCGACGGGGATGCTAACGTCTCACTCGACTTTTACACCTATTGCGTCAGGGGTATGCCGTTTTTGGATGGGGTCTATGCTATTTTGGTCATTGCGCAACGTATATTTTCGATTTCATCGGGCTATGCTCCAGTTCATAGCTGCGGGCGGGAAAGTAAAACTCGTGAAGTAGAAAACCGTCAAACCGTTGAATCGCGCCTGTGCCTGCGATAATCTAAATCTGCTGCATCGAACATTACATCCGCCGCGCCATCGGCGGCGCAGGTCCCGATAAACAATAAACGATTTCCCGCAATCTCGCACGCGAGCGAATTCTCCGCTCGGGATTTAGGCTCCGCTCTATTGTCCGTAAATCAACGCCGATTTAGAGACGGCCGTTTCGCGGCAGCAGCTGCTGCGCTTGTTTGCTAGTCCGTGCTTTTACTCTCGCTGGGCTTTGTTTTTGTTTTGGTTCGGCTTTTACGCGGAAGATGTAAATATAGGCTTCGTGGCCTGAATATCCGATTTATAAATATAGACATTTTCCTAGATACACCTTGTCTTACGCAATTCTTTCTTTCTGTTACAGGTGAGCGAGTCACGCGTAATCCAACCGAAAAGTCGGTTAACCAGAGAGTAAGTAGTCGCAGGTACAAGATGGCCTACTACTACGGCTTCTTTTTCCGGTTCTTCAGCGATGCGAGTCGCGCCGCGCGCTTCAAGATTAGATTCTTGAAAAATTCTTATCAAGCTCAGATAGAGGAAATAGCCTCACGTTTTCCGCCGCGAATCATAATTAGACACGTAGTTCAACACAAAGCTTCCCGGAAGCTCGTACACCGTGTACGAGTCTCCAAGACGTACAACGACAGCTTTCCTCGACGCAGTGACCTATAAACTCAGCGAGAGAGACACATTTGGACCAGTTTTTCCTTTGTATACACTCGGTCCAATGCATGATTCATCGGCTCACCCCTGAAAAATCTCTCTCCCTACTGACGTCTTCGGCAGCCCCTTGCACATTAGCAAAACAAGCGAAATTCCTGACCTCGGCGCTAGGAGCCTGGCATCGGCCCGAAAACAAGCTCCTTTCAAGTTCAGCGGGTTCGCGTGCACTCAGCCGCCGTCAACGATAGTATCGATCGACGGATAGCTGCATGCCTGCGTAGGTATCCAGTGCTGTACACGGAGCCTCGTTAACGCTTTTACTCACGTGCAGCGGTTTTGCGGGATTGACGAGCTTTTTTTTTTTTTTTCAAGCGACAGTTTTTGGCGCGTCGATGACTGCGCTCGTTAGTTGTCGTTTTTTTCGATTCGAAACTGATTTAAGCTAGCGTTAAAGCCCAAGTGCTACCTGATAAAAAGTCAGGGGCGTAAAGTGCATTATTTAATCGCGACTCTCGAGAGGCTGAGACGGCACCGTCCGCACTTGTCCGGCGTAAATACGAGCTTGCGAAAGAGCTCTCGCGAAAATTATTATCAATTAAGTAAAAGTTATTTACGATACGGTAATCATCGCAATCATCCTGCTATACGACCAGATCAAACAGTCCATAAAGCCAAACTCTCTCTCGCCGTAATAACCTTTAACCGAAAAAAGCCTGCCGATAAATTCCCGATACGCGCAACTTTGCCCGAAAAAAACAGAGCCAGCAAAAAAAAGTCAAACCGACTCTCCGTTACATAAGCATCGCGTGGCTCGATTACGTGGAGTCGACTCACAGGTGCATAAACGCTCTCTTTCTCTCTCTCGCGCGCGGCGCGTATATTATCGGAGCAATTAAGTGGAAGGATTTCACTTTTGCCTCTCGTATACTTGCACTGCACACGCATACACACAGTCGAGAGCGCAGGAGCGAGAGATAGAAAGAAGGAGCGTGGTAGGGAGAGCGGCAGCTCCTGACAACCTTGAAACAGCCTTGCCTGCGGCGCTGTTACTCTCGGAGAGACTTTCCATATCGGCGAGAAACTAAGCGGTGCTGCGTATAACGAAACTTCTTTCTCCGAACGGGAGACGCGCGATTTTGCTGAGTCGATATCTCGTAATTGCGATTTTTCAATCGAGACGAATGATATATTCGATCGGCCAAAACAAAGCTCGGTTAGGCAGGATCCAAAGATAGCCACGGCAGAGTCTGTAAAAAGGCGCTCCGGGGCGCCGTCGTCGAGTCAGCCGATCGATCGCCGGCGCCTCCGCGGAATCTCATCGGCGTCGACGATGCAGACACCCACGGCATAAACGGCGATGCCATTGTTGCATCGCAATTACGAGTATCGATAGCCGCGCGAGCGCGACTACCACCTGAGGGAGACCGCAGTTTTTCAAGTTTGCGACAGAGCTGTATGAATTTATTTTATTTAGTTTAGTAAAAAGGAGTTAGCGGAACTTTTCTAGAAAGTGGCTGGAAAAGCCCGGCATAAAAAACGCGCTCAACAGTCGCGCGTCTCTCAGGTGTGGCTCGAGTATTACACATAGTGTACGTCCCCTCGACTTGCCGTTACATCTGCGAGAAACGTGTCGTCTCTCTGCGTAGGATGCGAGTCACGAGGTCTATGCTAATTGCGACGTTCTCCCCGCGGTTTGTGCGAAACTGGGAAATTTCTACGGTGTCGTTCACTCGTATAAGCCGTTATTCTCATTTTACCCGAAAACTGCTTCTAGTACGATCTCCACAAAAGATTTTTTAAAAATTCCTGCATAATAGTCTCGCGCCGTGTGTGTGACATTGACTTGGATCATCCATCCCTTTGAAGTCAGCGGCGCATTTTACATAGGCGTGTATAAATAAAGCCAAAACGGTAAAACGACCCTGTACCAGTTGCTCGCTTCATCGAAGAAGGGTTAAGGTGGAATAAAAAAAAAACCACCGCCATGAAAAAAAAAAAAAAAATGTATCGCGCATTGAAGACAGCGTATAATCATCGGCAGCGCCTTAATAGAATATTCAAAGGAGTTCATTACGCCGCTTATTACACATTCCTAAAACGTTCGAGGCGAGCGTAAAAATTCAGAAAAAAAAAACCCAAACACAGATACGCCCACGCGCGCAAAACAAAACTCGGTATGCCAGGCACGCGCGCGATAATTACAACAGCCTTTATACACACACACACACGCGCGCGCGCGTTAGCGTAGCTGCCGTTGCAGTTTGCATTTCCTCCCTCCTTTTTTAACCCGCAGCTGTGCGATAATAATTCCGGCGACGACGGCTGAGTTGCGCAACTACGACGAATTCGCGAAGACGATCGCTCAACGTAATCGACTGTTTGGACGTGTAATCGCGCCCGAGTTTTTTTTTCGTCGCGTGTGGACTCAGCTGCGATTTTTTTTTTTTTGTCGGTGTTAGATGTTTAGATGTGCATACGCGAGACTGTCGATCGTTACGAATTTTTCAACGCAAGCTCGTAAGTCCGTTGTATTGTTTGTTGAAAATGTCGTTTACTGCTTTTGCGAAAATTTAATTATCTTCCGCTCTCGCCAATAAAAATTTCAATTTATTTTCACCGCCAATGCCACTGATGAGCAGATAGCCCGAAAAAGGGCAGAGTATAGTTCATTTTTCAATTAGCGAAAGAGCGTAATTCCCTAGACGCAGCCGAATCCAGGTCAGCGTTCATTGCCAATACCTGAAACTCGGCTGAAATTAAACGAACAAAGACTTTCTCCGAAGAAGACTAATAGTTGGTATTATTAATCGATATACGAATAACGAGCTCGTTAACACTCGTCACTGTATATCTCCGATTAAACCCGATGATGTTGCATTATATTGTCTCCAAAGCATTAAACGAAGTCATCATCGCTTTCCACACTGCGAGGTTATGTTCGAATCAACGATCGCGATTCAAAAGCGCCTTTTCCTCCCGCCGCCGCTAATTAAGAGCCGGTCAGCCTTGCGGGATCCATTAAAGGCCGTTCGTTAAATCGAATAGCCGCGCCCCTTATTCCGAGTGAGCGTGATCTATGTGTATCCCCGCAATTTTCGGCGAGTTTCTTCCTCTCTCCTAAAGGGATAAGCTACACCTAACGCTCTTGGAATAAGTTATATATTATGCAAAACCGTCTTATAACTTTCGAGTAAATCTCACGGCTAATCCTCTCTCCTTAAACAGAAAATCCGAGCAGCGACGCAAATAGCGTCTTCCCTAATTTCATTCCTGTCGTCGTATAACAGCGCATATCCGAAGGTTGAGAATCAGTCGTGGAAACGAGCGTAGGTATACGTATAACCTCGCGCAGCAGTTTAGCGCGTGTACAGGAGGAGGAGGAGGCCGTAACTTCCGCGTAAAGCGCGAATTTGCATTTGCGAGCGATGCTGCGCCGAAATAGCCCGACTCGGGCTCGAAATAACCTAGAATTTCCAGCGGGAGCTTCGTTATCTTAACGAAGGTTTAGCCAACTTAAGGGGCCCGTAAACGTCCGAGTTTGAAAAAATAAAAGCGTAAGTATAGCTAAGATCGACAGAGCCGGCTCTACACTCGCTTGCCATTTCGATATCATAACGCTCGTAAAAATCGCCCGCGTCTAACGGCTTTCTTTCTCGCTTCTTCGAATCAGCAGCAGCTGGATTCGCGGAAGGTGTAGGCGAAACGCTGGATGTATTATTCGGCCCAGTAGAGTAGCTTGGGATACGCTCGAACGTATAACAGTGCTGGAAGGAGCTTTATGCCGATGCTCGAACGGATAGGACTGCGGCGCTGTTCGCTTCGGTGAATTGAACTGACCTCGTGTGGCCGAAGGTTCTCTTCTCATCCTCCTTACTGTTTTCGCAGTGAGGCGGCAGGAATTGTTATTCCTTGAATTTTCCCGGAGAGAGAGCTTTGTTATGTACTCCCTGTGCTTTCGACGACTGAATTATTGGATAGAGAGCGCGCTTTTGAAATTCTTTTCGCGATAACAAAGTGCCTTCGTTGCTTGATTTTCGCGATGAACAGTCCCCTCCTTTTGCCGTGCGCGTTTGAATAAAAAAATTCTCAAGCTCGCATTCGTCCTCGCGCGTAAAAAGCATCCTATCGCGCGCTAGCCACCTCGCACGGATAATCGACGTACGCTGGAAAATAAGAGCAGAAAAGTGCAGATACGAATCAGCTCGGAAAAACATGCCCGCACAAGGGGGTGGGGGAAATTCGTGCGAGTCACGCGATCGCGTTTTATTTACGACTCTCCTTTTTCCCCCCTCATATACTTGTTTGCGATACTGTGCCTCTTTCTTTCCCACCGCTACGACGCGATGGGTTTCACTTTCTTTCGACGCACTGTATACGTAAAAACCAGATTAAAATCGTCCCGAGGTGTTTCTCGCTTTGATATGCAAATTCGACTTTGCTTTTCTCTATTTTGCAAATATTTTATTAGGGGAAAAGAATCTAAATTACGACCACCCCCAACTCTGCCGAAAGCCGAGACGCGTGCAGGCACCTACACAATTAGCCACGGACTTCCCTGATCAACGCGTGCGCGTGCGTGGCCTTTGTTATCCATCGACCGAGGAAATTTCGGGGCTGCAGTGATTCATCGTGCAACGCGACTGACGCGCCGTCGTTATCGGCGCGGGAAAATCGAAACGTGCCCAGCCGTTCGATAACCACTATCGCGTAGCGCACGTGATAGTGTAAGTAATTTTGGACGGACGACGTACGTCGAAAACGAAACTTGAAAATAACACACGGTAACGAGGCACCGATTCAGCAGCGGCTGCTAACACGTGTCATTAGGTCCAATTTCATCTCTCCCACGGGATAAGCCACGCCAGTCGCGTGTACGTTTTGCGAACATCGTTATTAGCGGAATTAGAAATTCAAATGAGTCGGGCACACAGACGCACACACGTAGCGGCACTCGAAAAACTACTATACTCCGCGCTGTAACGTCACGGAGCCTGACGTCACGACGCAAAATCTGAGAGTAGCAGCGTGGCACATACGACATCCGGACGACGTCATAATAGTTCTCGGATAATCGATAACTTTCACTATGCGCGTTTTGCGGGGAAAAAAGCGAGCGAGTGTATTATTATCGGCGCGAATTGGTGACGTCAATTGACGAGGGAGAAGAAGCCCTAATCGTCGACTCCGTATCAGAAGTCGGATTAGCGCATAATAATCGCTCTATAATTTTCCGTCGATATAAGCAATTCAAAGTCGCGAATGTAAATAGGTCACACTATTCCAGCGAAAGCCCGGGAAAAGCTCGCACTTTGCCTCGTACGTGACAAATTTCTGAGAGGGACAGAAAAAACCATTTCTGGTCTAGGGAATACGATAGCGTATCTCCTACGACCTTTAAAACCAAGGCGTGGTCCCGCGGCCAAGTCGATTCGACGTTATTCACCCGCACGAGTTCAGGTGCACCCACGCCCACGTTTTTCCTCCGATAAGAACCCTCCACCCGAATTCGGTTATCGGCACGATTGTCGCGGGGGGCACGAAACGTCATCGGCTTTTTCAAAACACGGATAGTAAAGACCGCGGCTGAATTTACAGCGTCATCCTGCAATTTAACGAGATCTTGAGCCCTGATGCACCGCTTCTGGCTTCCCTCGAGGAAGCGCGTCCTCGATACATTGTTGCACGCGAGACACAAGGATTCCTCCTCGCGTTTTGCATATCCGAGAGAATTATGCGTCCACATGCTGCTGCACAGAAGCACTTGTTATAAGTGTTACACGTGCGCTTAGATCGAGCGGCCTCTTGATTAAATCGCGAGGACTTTGCCATTCGAAAGTTAGAGTAAATTTCAACAGAATTATTACGTCGCTTTGCGGAGCTAAATTACTTTTGAATCGCTTCTCTGACACCGTATGATCCCCCCCGCGTTTACGCGCACAATAAAAAAGATCCGCGAGTGCGAACGTTCGCAATTTCATTCGGAGACTCGGCACTAGCTTCCAGCACTCGAATATTAAGCTTCGCCGAGAAAAATCCCAGCCGCAGGAAAGTCTAATGTCATCGGAATAGCGCGCGAATACGAGTCCTCGCGACTCGGTCAGTGTATACGTGTTCCGCCAGCGCGTCAACTTTTGCTTTCGTACGGCTGTACCGAGCGACCCGGAAACTATACCACCAAGAGAGTCTCTCTGCGTCACGCGGAGGGTGGGAAGAAGGTGGGGTTCTCCTTCTTTTTCGGAGCGTAGAGCATCACGGCTATATCATTATAGTATTTTCGGGGTGGATTCTCGTGAATGGAAAAAATTCCTTTGTTTGACTTACAGGGTGTGTGACGAATTTCGGTTAATAATTTCTTATGTATTTAAAGGAAAATTTTGTTACGATCAGCACTTTCGCCGATAGAATACAGCCATTCTACATCCTGCGAAGGCGCAATTCCATTCAGATGGTCGGATAATAAAACCCATACAAGTCCGTCCGGTGCATCCGCAGCTCTCTTAATCCCCGCGCGCTCTTAAAAAGCTCGACGCGTGAGAGCGTCAAAGGGTCAAACTATCCGCTTTAATGTTTCTCAGGCGGCTGTATACGTGTTCTCATTGAGACCGAGTTTTTCTTTCGTTCGCTATCGCGTGAAGATAAATCGTAAAAAAAACGATAAAATATATCTGCGTATAAAAAAGCCCTTCCTGTCGCTTCAAAGGTTTAAAGCTCGCGGCGGCTTTGAACTACTCGCAAGCTCTTTTCAAAAGAAGAAAAATAGTAGCCGTAGAACAAAACAGTCCTGAACTGGCCTCTGATCCCCACCGCTTGAATACGTCCCGGCTCTCGAGCGCACAGTAATCTCGTATTCATGTACAGAGGAGAATTCCAGTTTTAGAATCGCCCCCCGTCAACGCCGAGTCGAAAGTGCATCGGAAGTCTCGTCTCATGCATGTAACGCGGTTATGAATCGAAGCTCTCTCGCGTAATATCTCGCCGGCCGATGCGTCGTCACGTCCGTTTTTTCTTTCCGGCATCGCGCGTCGCTCTCTCGCGATCTTTCGTGTCATCGTCCTTGATCCACATCCACATGCTCTATTCGCGGATGGCGTAATGTGCGCTCGATTCGATAATGCGCTTTGATATCATCCAGCGACGACTTCCGTCTGCACATGCTATAGATAGCATGCGTGGGAGTAGGCCAGAGCGGAGCGCAGTTCTTTTGATTGATGGCGCTACCACTCGTCCCATCGGGTGTCGAATTGTTTTTCATCTATCCTGCTTTCCATCTCGCACCGACAGCTCTCGATTTGATTCATCCAAGCCGCGCGCACGGGCTTATCTAAATCGCTGCCAATCGACGAAAACCGAAGAAATTCTCGTAGTAGAGATAGCTGCCCCATCAGCGGAAAAAAGCGAGAGAGCTCGTCGAGAAAAAAGTTTGCGCCCTGCGGTATGCGCGGGGATGAAGGGTCGACGTGTGTATACGCGCGTCCTTGGGAAACTCGATTTTCCACTTACGCGCTATGGGGCTTGTTATGAGAGCCGAGTCTGTCGCTCTTTTTGTTTCGAGGACCGCTGAGATTTTTTTCTCTCGTGCGTAGGAAGTTTATTGCTGGCTCGTTCCAGGAAATGGGAACAGATCTCGATGTTATTTCTTTCGCGAGCGAAAAAAACTGTTGCTACATGGAAATCGAGGGAGGATCTTGTCGAAGTAACCCTTCAACTTACTTTACGCAGTTGACCAATTTTTTCTGGCTTATTGTTTCGCGACGTCATCCGCGTCTCCCACGCACTCTGTCGACGCATCCACCGGAACCACCTATATACGAAGGATTTTCAATCTCTTCCGCCACCCTCGAGAGAAGACTTTCTCTCCTGGAAATGATGCTTCCTTTCTCTTTCTCTCGCTTTGTTCCACTTTTCCGGCGAAGGACTTTTTCGGGTAAACATATACACCTACACCCCGGACCATTCGTACAGTGTCTGTTTTTTTTTTTTTTTTTTTTTTCAACCTACGAAAAATATTTCATCGGACACAAGATTCTTCGTCGAAGAGAAAAAATTCGACCGCGTCCTTCCATTGTTCGACGAAAAAACTCATACGGTTGTCAGCACCGGCTTCGAAACGAGAGCATTTTAATGATTTTCGTTCGGTCCGACTGAGAAAAACGAGCTGGTATACGCTACAGCAGCAGCTGCTCTCTTTCTTCTTCCCGAGTTTTAACGAGCGAAGCTATCGAACTCTGCAGCGCAGCCGATAATAAGAAATTTCTCGTCGACGGTGGCAGAGAAAGAGAATTAATTAGGAAACTCGCCGGCGCGATTGGCATAATCGACTTGCCCCGGTGCTATCGAGAAATATCGAGAAAAACGCTAACCGATGTGCAATGTGAACCTAGCCTTTGAACGAATCAAATTTTTTAGCGGGGCTAATAAGCTTTTCTCGCTAAAATCTCGCCTGATGGATCGCGGCGCAGTTTGTTGAAAAGCAACGGTGATACATGGCGTTTCCGGAGAACGGAAAGTGATGAATGGATTTTCACAAGGGGCTTCCAGTCTTGAGAGCCGCAGGATGCGCGATTAATGGGGTCATGTTTGCCGAGGCGTCGAGAGACAGAAAAAAAAGGTGTAAGCACACGCGATCCTACTGTTTCCTCGGTGTAATCCAATTACTTTCACTAGCCGCGAACCAACGAAAAATCTCTAACTAAATCATCCGAGGAATTTCCTCGATAAAAGCGTATTTTCCCTCGTCGACAGGATTAATATCCACGCGTCGGTCACGACGGCATACAATCGGAGAGAAAGAAAAGAAAAATCGCGCGCGAGGAGAAACTTAAGAGAGTATATATGCAACAAAGCGAGCTGCAGGAATATCTTACAGCGGCGCGCGATTTAATGAAGTAATTACATACGTTTGCGCGCAGCCGCAATTTTCACTTTTATATACACACGTGCATACGGAGGAATCCTTTTACTTAGCTTCTTCGCGACACACGGACTCGCGCGCGCGCGAGTTTCTATTTTTACGAGCCGCCGCGGTGTAATTAATAGCGGACACTCTCATTCGGAGTTTTTACGCGTCCTAGCTTTGTGAGCCTTGTTTTCAGGCTCTCTGTTATACGAGCGGTTTAATTAGCGGCGCATCGTTGCCGTAGGCAATTCATGTTTTGACAAATTGTACAATAATGATAACGACGTCGTTAATATCAAGTCTATCGAGTGAAAAGAACGGAGCGTTCGAGATCGAGCATGGCCTCAACAGTTGGCCTCGCGAGTACAGTGTTTACCGCCCACGCGGATATATCCTCGAAATCCCCGGCGAACGGATTATCGCGGCTCGTGTGTGATCTCGTTATATGCGCGGATCACTCTCGGTATAGGCCTTGTGGCGCATGTGTATATATACATATAAAATACTTCCGAGTCACGTGCGGCGGAGAGCGCGCTGGACGGCTTCCAAAATTTTCGACGCTGTTTACGTTTCGCGATGACGTTCTCGCGTGTCTCGCCGAAATTAATATTATTTTCAATCGCTATAGCTGGTTTACGCTATTTCGGCTAATGGGAAAATCTCTGTCGTTTGTTCCCAGGGAGGAGGTTGCGGAGCACACGGTCAGGTGGAACGCGTCTTTCAAATTCCTCTGCAAAATGAGTGCCAACGCATCGACGGGTATACTCGATCCCTGTATATTGAGGATATCGGTGAGAAAGGTGAGTTCGAAGTTCATTTTCAATTTTATTTTCGGAGCCAAGCTTATAAATAACGAGGTTACTTTCGTCCGCAGGAATCGAAGGGAGGCAGGTCCTTCCAGAAGCTCGGCTTTTGCGACCTGAACCTCGCCGAGTTCGCCGGAGCTGGTCTCTGCCGGAGGCGGTGCCTCCTGGAGGGCTACGACGCGAGGCATCGTCAGGACAACTCCATGCTCAGGGTCGCCATCAAGATGAACATGCTGTCCGGCGATATCCTCTTCAAAGTGTAAGTCTCATTGAACGATTATTGCTATCACCTGACTGCGATGCACTGATTTTCACTCTTCTCGAACAGACCTTCGCCGTCGCTGAAGCAGACGCAGCTGGCGGTTCCGGGAGTCCCGGGCGCCGTTCCGGCCGACGCGGTCGACGAGGTCACGGGGACGGATCGTTGCAGCAACCGCGAGGACTACGTGTCGACGGGATCCCTCGCTGGCAGCATCGCCAGCACCAGCAGCGGCTTCGGCAGTCTTCCCAAGAAGAGGCCGGCACTCTTCACCTCCGGTACGCACCGCTTTACTCTCTCTCTCTCTCTCTCTCTCTCTCTCTCTCTCTCTCTCTCTCTCACTAAGAAGCCTGGGAATCGAGGACAATAGTCGCTCGCGCTTGGAGAAAACGACGCTATCTCTTAAATGTTTCGACGATCTCTGGAAGCGAGAGTGTAATTGAGAGTCGGGGCATTGTCGTTGTTGAAACTCGTTCAAAGTGCAAACTAGCTGCTCGACCCCGATCGTGCCGCATCGACAGATCGATATGACTTCGGGATGTCTATCTCGAGACTCGATTCTCCGGAGCAACTGTGTATGCAAGCTAATCGAAAATTCCATACGCAGAGCTCCTGAGCGGTACGGAACCGTACGACCCGATGACGCTGAGCGAGATCGTGCCGTCGGTGCTGCCGGTGCAGGAGCAGCTGAACGAGGCGCACACCGAGTCGGGACACTCCCGCAACAGTAGTAACACCAGTCAGCTGAGCAAAGGCTCGGGATACGGCTCGCTCAACTCGCACAGTCAGCACAGTCGGCAGAGCAGCAGCGGCGACAGCGGACACATCAGGTAAGTTCGCTCGCCGTAGTTCGATTATATTTATATAAAGGCGAACCGCCGTATCATCGTGCCATTGATTCTTTATACTTTGCTCATCGTGTACTTTGTCGACCATCATGGTAAATAGACTATGTAATTCCATAATATAGGGAGTTGACGATAGAAGCGACCGTATTATATCGTAGTTTTGCTTCATCGAAAAGAGAAAAATCAGTCAAGTCGTATACGGATCACCACACAAGATAACATGTCTCTCACTCAAAAACGGCAGTTTTTCCCGCGTGACTCCCTCGCTCTTCCTTCGCACTCTATTGAATTTCCTGTTTAACCGCGTATCGAACGCTCGTCATGTTCTTCACTCTCGCTGAAAAACTTTAGTCTTCGAGTCTTTCAAAGCTCTATCTCTCTCTTGCGCGCGCGCGCGCGTCGTACAGCATTTTTATCTCTCCTCTTTTCACCGCGGAAACTCCTTCGACGAGAGGAACGCGCTGCGAATCAGGTTGTCATTGTATATAAACATCACACACAAGCGCGAGACTCACTGACAACTGAAAAGCCATATAACTCTCACCTCCGCGACGTCCCTTCATGTCTATTAACACTTCACTCTCCAACTTACTGTATACTTTACCGCAACTTTAATTCTTCCAGAGAGACTAATCACGACTATCGCACCTATCGAACTCTATAGATGTTGAATATACTATTTTTCTCTCTCTCTCTCTCTCTCTCTCTCTCTCACTCTCTTTATCTCTTTATGATTTTGCACCTATTCTATACTGGCACTGATTATACGCTGCTTTCCAAGTTCGAACGAAATTTATACAAGATACTGCCTGACGAGTTTTTACTATATATATATATATATATATATATATTTGTGTAGAACCTTTTCGATGTTGTTGCATTGAGAGTGCGTCACGGCCTAGCGTGACAATGATTACCGTTACGTTGATGTTGACTGTTGTCATGTTTAGATGTCTATAGATGTTTTACACTTTATTGAGACTATAGCCCCTTATACAGTGTTATAAGCTAAACCGCGAAGCCTTCGTACGAATTGGGTAATGCGTAAGCCTCGGCGAGGATCAAGGATACAGGAGAGCGCAGCAGAAGGAAGAAGTGTACGAGTGTGTTGTCTTGTTCCCTACTTATAGGTCGCCCTCGTGGCCGGTCTGGGCCCCTAGGCTGCCGGGCCTCTCCCAGACGAGCGGCGGCAACAACTGCACGAGCAGCAACGGAAACGGCGCCAGCGACAACAACAACAGCTACTCGACTCCTCCCTCCCACCTGCACCAGCACGGCAAATCCAAGAACAGCGAGCTCATCCCGACCGATCACCTGCCCCTCTCCCCGCCCTCTCCCCTGTCGATCGTGGTACCTCGCTCGCGCTTCAGCGCCGCCTCGATCTCGACGCCGCTGACCTCTCGGCTGCGCAAGTCCTCGAAATCGTCGGCCGCCTCGAGCAGCCCATCCTCGGACACGCCGCTCAGCGGTAAGCGCAACGGCGTCAAGATCCCTCTGAGCCCCTCCAAGAGCGAGGACAGCAAGCTCAAGGACATGGCGTCGTTGGCCGGCGCCGTGTTCCGGGTGCCCGAAGCTAAGGCCGCCTCGGCTCGAGGCAGCAACGGTAACCCGAAGATCGGCCATGCGAGCTGGCGCGGCGTGTCCAAGACTTGCGACTGCATCGAGCGCGGCGGCAAGACCAGCCCGGTGCTGAGGTTAGCCGAGCAGGCCCGAGCCGTTTCCTCGCCCGATCCCCTGCACAGGCCCGACGCGGCGAGGGCCTCCTTTATCGCGGCCATGAGCGCCGCTGCCCTCACCAATAACAGGTAGGTCGTAGCTCGGGACGGATCTTCTCCATATCTTTCTCTCTCTCTCTATTCTTATCTATTAGTTTTGCTATTTTATCTGCGCGGGCTGCGAGGAGGAGAGAGGACTATACTCGCTACTGCTGCTGCTGCTGCTGCACCGCTAGAGGATCCCCCCCCCCCACGGGGCTGCTTTGTCGACCGAGCTTTGGTTTTTTTTTTTTTCGAATTCTGCATGCGTATATAATCGTACTCTCGAATGCTTGCGTGTTAGTCGCTAAATAGTTCACGGCTCGGGGTCGATAAGGTAGGTCTTCTCGCGTAGTCTTCCGCTTATTATCTTGGTCTGTCTGCTCCTCTCATTTGTACTTTAGACTTGTGTGCACATTTAGAACTTTTGCTTGCGGGTGTACGACGTTGACTCGGAGAACTCTGAGCCCGGCTGCCGCAGTTATAATTTGAATGAAGCAGATTATATTAAGTCATGGTAAAATAAGTCTCTCGCACAGTCATCGAACACGCTTTTCCGCAAAAGTGCTGAAATCACCTCTCGATGCGGGCGTCGCTTAATTATACCGACACAATCCGCGAGATTATCAATGAGCGGTCTCGATAATGGGATGCGCGCGAGGAATGGCATCATCGTCAGACCATGAAACTACTCCGCTTGGTAAAATTCAAATGTGTTGTTCAAATCGAAGCGCCGAGACGAATTACTCGCCGCGACGCTATCAGCGGATTCACGAAGCCGGCCCACGGCGCCAACAATCCGGCTTCTGATTGCGCTTCGCCTGTGCGCGAGTTAGCACAAAAGCCTTGACCGTCTGGTCTGATTGTGCCGTTTCTACCCTTGTCTTTCCCCCGTTGTGTACCTGCGTGTTATTGCGCGCTTTGGGCTCAGCCCGGACCTCGTGTTTGCCCGAGGAGCTTGTCTTGCCTTTATAAACTTGTCGTTCGCACACTGCTCACCGGCTCGTGGCTAATTCGAGAGAGAACCGTAATCGAGGCGGTCGTATCGTATTTCATGACTTTTTGAAAAGGAAAATTGAATTTTTTCGATGCACTGTGGAATCGATAGCGAAATCGGCGGAGCGAATGATCGAGTCTTTGGGATATCGAGCGTGATCTCGGCTTTCCGTCTAATTACCCGATGCAAATGCGGGCTTCGAGCGCATCACTGGCTGCTCTGTCCATGCTAGCGACTGCATTATGTAGGCCGCAGCTGATGTGCATGCGTATGTAGACGTGCTGCTTGCTTTAGCTCGGGATGCGACTTGCGACACGAAAGGGGGAAGTACAGGAATGATTTTATGTATATACCGGTCATTATAGTTGGCAGTGATATCGCTCTAACGATCTGGTTTTACTGAAAAAAGCCTATCTCCATTATACGTACACACAATACCTCTCAATCACGCATCGAGGAAGATAACGAATACGACACATTCGTCGGATCATCGCCTTATATACCTGCGTCGAATATTCGCACACGAACACCGAGACATGATTCATCGCACACACGGCGCGCTCTTATCTGGCCATTGTACTCGTGGCGATAATCGTTACTCAACGTCTTGCGAAACTACGTCCCTCACCTTTCCCGATGAGGATAAATTCTGTTTGCTGAAGTCGGCGACCCGCAGCCTATGTGAATCACAGAAAAGCTCTCGACTCCGGCAATCAGTGGAACTATAAATAGAGAAAAATAAAATAGAAGATCAGACGATAGATCTAGCAGAGGAGATGAGCGTGTGTCTCTGTTTTCGGCAGGGGCATCGGCGTCGGCGGTCACCGAAAGTTGCTGGACACAGGGGCCGGTGGTTGTTGCAAGCTCGCGACCGTCGCCACCAGTCCCGACTCCGAGGAGTCATCCTCCTCGCTGGCCCTGCCCGAACAGCTGCTGCTGCATCCCACCGCCGCCCAGCACCGTAACAGCATTACCCCACCGTCAGTTTCTCTCTGTCGACTATATGACTAACTTTTTTCCACTTTTCTTTTTTTTTCTCAGCACGAGATCCCCTTACCTCGATGATATTTTGTATCTTAATTATTTTATGCGTGTTTGGATGAACGGACTACTCGAGAGTATACGCTTTTGTTCGTCGCCTACGTCTGTACCAGTAAATGTTTGTGTCACGTTATAATGTGCTTCCGTTGAAAATTAAAAGACCGTAATTTCCACCCTCGAAAAAGCTCTCGATGATGTGCGTCAAAGCTCGGCCCTATGGAAATTCGCATTTCCACTCTCGCTAACCGGTCGGAAGCAGCGGCTCGGACCGCTGGATTTCATTCGGTTAGCTGACAGTCTCCCCTTCGGCGTCTCGAGAGTGGAAATGAATTTTTTCACCGAAAAGTTTTTATTTTTTAATTTCTATTTTTAGTCCAATTTTCTGCGCTTGCTTTCGTCGAGAAAAACGCATGCTGTACATTTTGTTTGCTTTTTGATTTGCTTCACCCACCTTCTCTATCTGTGTGTGTGTGTGTGTTTGTAGTCCTCATCCTTGTATACACCGCATGCTTTCTTTCGTTCAGCTCTCACGACCTTACTCCATTATTTTTCATCAATTTTATTTTTTAGTTTCGCAGAGAGCAGCGCGATGAATTTTTCACAGTTAGCCAAGATCGATCGTCGCGCTGCTCTCTTTGCTTTACGTCACATACGTTATCCACGCTTATCTCGATTACGTAGACCATTATTATTATTATTATTGTATATTATTCTACCTCTCTCTCTCTCTCTCTCTCTCGACTGTTTATAACGAATGAAATAAATCACCGACGACTCCCACTCGCGACCTCGTCACATTTTTCTTTATACTACGACGCGTGTAAATAAAATTGAAAAACGAAGGGAAAATACGAAGGACGAGATAATAACGTCGCCTGAATTGCAGGAACCCGTCGGGCGGCTCCGGACTCTCGGAGACAGGCTCACTGGACAGGGCGAAGGCGGCACTGGAGCGCAGAAAGAAGGCCGAGGACGGCGGTGGAAATCCGGCCCTCTGCAGGGTCGAGGTCACCAGGCCCAACCCGGACTCGCTCATCGACGAGCTCATCAAGGCGACCAACCTCGAGCAGTCCGTTCTCGAAAGCTCCGAGAACGAGTGTAAGGCTACCTTATCTTTTTTTCTTTTTTCTTTTTTCTTTTTGCTAAATTTTATGCATTACCCTCGGCGAAAGTTGAATGGGATCCGGTCGTAGTTCGATGCAGGGGCAAAAGTTTCCGTCGCGCGAAGCGCATCTCGTATGCGGGGGAAAAACTTGGGATAATACGCACTAGTATATAATCTGAGATCTTTTTTTAAATTTCCAGCGACGGGTCTGCAACTGTTCATAGCGAAGGACGGCACGACGGCGCTTGGCTCGCACGAGGTCAAGTCCCAGATGACGGCAGGGGTGTTCAAGCAGGTGGTAATGGAGGAGAACAACAGGTAACAGGAAGCCAGTGGCGGCGGCGCTCGGCTGGGCCGCAGCAGCCACTACTACCAGCGTCAGCAGTCGAGCGGCGGCAGCAGCTTCAGCTTGGCCCTCGTGCCCGAGCTCTCCTTCGAGCTCGCCTGCGACGGCAGCCTGTCCGCCCGCCGCGACGACGAGGACCTCTTCGTCATACGCGACCACAACGGCGTCGCCTTTCGATCTCTGTCCAGGTTATGAGAGATCCTCGCGCGCGCGCGCACACACACACACACACCGACACACCGACACACTTGCATTTATGCCTCGCTACGCGGGGGGCATTCGGATATCACTTCGATTTCGATTTCCTTCCTCGAAGCTGCTACTGCTGTAAGAGAGAGTTTGGTGGGCTTTTTTCGGCTGACCGCTGGTCCTCTCTGAGGCGATCGCCGCCTGGATCTTGAATCAAAGACAGGGAGACATTGAGCGAGGGTTACTTATGTAGAAGAGGAACAAAAGGCTCGTAATAAATAAAATCAATTAATTTTTAAGCCGCGTGCGTAGAGGCGAACAAGCCAAGTCGTAGACTGTTTCCGTGCGAGAGCGAGAGAGAGAGAGAGAGAGAGAGAGAGAAAAAGAGTGCGCGCGTGAAAGGCGTAAGATACAAAAGGAGAAATTCACGATGTATAATAAGCTCACAAGCTGTAAGCAAGAAAGTGCTTAAAATGATGATGATAAAAGAATACAATAACTCAAAGCGAGAAAACGACACGTACATACATTTAATTATATAAATATATATACCTATTTTCTTCCGTGAGAATAAATATTATAAGAAATAAGTAATAAATAAGTAAAACGTGAAGCACAAGATTTTTTCTTCGCTGTGCTTCGGTCAAATGGAGCATTAGTTAATAAAATCGAAGTCGTTGGAGAGGAATAGCTATGTAAATAACGTATACCTATGTATATTGTAAAGCGATGGTAAACAAAGCAAAAGCCGCCTTCAGGTGCGACGAAAACTTATAAATGTTAACTAATGTCGATGCTGCGAGTGCACCAACTTTTTCTCTTGTACGTTGAACCGCGAAAGATGAATTTTTCCTTTCAGTATATTCTTTATTCATTTTATTTGCCTTAACAGAGGTTTTACAAGCGGATTTACTTTTCCAAACTTGTGCTCAGTATTAAGTTTGCTTCTTTGTTTTTGCTCTTATTCGCGTCATTCCTTCAGAGATAAATTTAATATATTTTTTTGCGTTTTGTAAACTCGTTTTGTAAATGCTCCAAAGATATCCTTTCGAACCCGGTGATAAGTTTTTTGGTCGTTGAATTTTTTGATGAAGCTTAACAAAGTCTTGAGACTATATATTACGTTTTTCATCGCTAACGCTTCGGATATTATTAAAAAAAAGGCAGAAAACTTTCTTTCAATGTTCATGCGTGAGTTTTTTTAAATAACTTTTTATAGAAAAGAACTGATATTAAGCGCAATTTATTTCGGAAATGGTAGTTTTTGCTAAGTGACATAGTTTTTTGAAGTATCTAGAAAAGCGTACACTTACGTAAATTTTTAAAATATTTTTAAGATTTACTGGTAATTCATTACTAATCATGCCAAACTACTTTCCGAATATTTCCCCTATAATTTTCTGTGATTTCTCCACACTTTTTACCAGTATCTTCCTTAATTTTTCAAAGTCTTTTTTAAGATAAAAAAACGTTACGAACTCGTAACCATAATAATAAATTTTTGATTCCGAAGAATAAGGGATTTAGGCGATGCTTTTTAACGCATTGACCCGAGATCGATTATTTGCTTTTGAATATGTCACAAATGATTGGTTGGTGCAACCCGTGAATATAATACAGCAGTTTGTAAATATAGTGTAGTGATTGTTATGTAGTTAAATGGCTGGTGTTATATACATTTTCTCCGTAATTGAAGAATAAAACTTGTATTGCTGTGTCGGTATGAAGCGTATTTTATGAGAGGCAACTTGTGTATAAATGAAACGAAAAATAACGTTTTTTGCGAATGAGAAGACAGAAGTGTATAATAAAATACGGATGTTTTGTAAATTACTATTTTTATTTGCTTTCGCAGCTTACGCTCTTAAAGTAGATTATTATCAGATGCAGTACAGCGATTATAAAATAGTAAAATGATTAAAATGTAAGCTTCGATGTCAAATAAAGATTGTAATTTCGCTAATGCTGCTCGTTGTACTGATCGTCGCGTGATTTTCGCGACTACTTCCAAACTTTGTCGAGTATTCAAATAAAAATAAAACATTGAAACGCATTAATTGGTCACCCTGACCTTAACAATAAGAAGTGCAAGGTATAAAATTATGTAAACCTGCCTAAGATCGTTATAAAAATTTCATTTGGCTTTTTACAATTTAGCGAGGAATTGACACAGCGTCTGATAATTTAACGCAATTGATCAAAATCGAATTACAATTTTAGTATGTTCGTCCTGAAAAATTTAGTTTAAAAGCTTAGACACGTCCTTATCGAAAAAAAACTGCTTTGAACCCTACAAGAAAGTATATAAAAATGTCAAGTCCGCTGTAGTCTTGGCTTAAGAAATCTCAGGTCGAGTGTCATCGAAATGCTAACGTACTGCCAATGGACTGACGCGTTAGTACACAATGTTTTCCTTTAACTAATGTCTTGCAAACGATTTTTTAACACGCTTGGTTCGCAATTCATACCTAAAACACAAAAAGCTCTACGATTGTGAGATAATACAATTGATTTGCTATAATTTTTGCTGTTATTAAAGTAATTACTTCCTTGTAGACGTGATAGCGTTAGAAGCAGTGGTTAAAATTTCACTGTAGATAAAAAAGTACCAATCGATCGTTTTCATCCGAAATTTGTATGAAACAAATTGTCTCATTGCGCAGTACATTATCTTCGAATTTAGTACATTTGCCAATCAAGGACGTATACCGTATCATATGGAATTTCATTAGCACATTAAAAAGCCATAGAAACTCATTCTTCATCAGCGCTATACGAAGTGTCAAATAATAAGCCATTAATAGAGAAAAAAGAGACAGAACGAGTTAAAAAAAAAGAAGTTACAAAATTAGTCGTATACTCGCGTTTGTAAGTTTATGTGCAAACGAGCTCGAGCTGTACAGTTGTTTTTTCTAGTATACCGCATAGCATCTTGCGTAATTATATATTTTATTTGTAGATACGGCGAAGAATTTTTTATTTATTTAAAAATGAGATAAGAAACCGAGCGGCTCTGCCCCTTCATCCCGCTATATCCGAGAACGAGCATGGAACGATTCCTCTTTTTGTACATTGCGAAAGAAAAATAGGATCTGCGCGCTTAACAGCGTAAGAATTTGATTTTCTTCTCTTGTCGTGCAAAGTTTTTTTAGCAAATAAAAAGCAAAAGTAAAAAATGGAACTCCTTCGACGGGCAAAGTTGTCCCTCTCAAGAGAAAAGTCTGATAGAAATTTATGAAAAAATGTAAAAATTTGACAAAACCTTTAAAATTACCCCTTTTTTTGAATGTAATTTTCGATATTTTTATATTTTATTCTATCAGTTTGCATCAGACATTTTCTGTACATACGTATAAAACAAAAGGGAATTCATTTTTTCATATGAGAAGATAAGAGTTTCAGATATTAATGTTGTGATATTTTTACAATGTAATAATACCCGTTATTACCTGTATTACCGATTGTATTATAACGTTTATTTATATTTAGAGAAGCGACTCGAAGCGCAGAAAAGATGCGCCTTGCAAGACGCCTTCAGTTAATTGCTATATGATTTACCGTTGTTGACCGTTCGTCATTATCTAACTCTGTGAAAAAGATGCGAACTTCCATGTGCTAATAATAACATCTCGAAAATTGAAACTTGTTTCGACTATTCTTACCAAATCCAATTAAAATTAGAAAAAATATATGTATATATTATTGGGTATCTTAATAATTAACACAATTTTCACTTATTAATTTAATTTAATTTATTCAATTTTAGGAGACAATACATTGTTGAGCCTTATCAACCAACGTAGTGGTAGCAGTAGTAGATACTGGTTCTGTCGGCTCCTGTATCGCCGACACATGAGATGCAGGATTGTCCGAGTTGAGCTTCTCCCTCAACCACCAAGCATAAATAGGATAAGCGTCTTGATAATCTCTAGCTTCGAGGGCCTTGCTGAATTCCTCGTTTTTCGTGTACCAGGCTACCACTTCCGGCGTCTCCACCAGTATGAAAAAGTACGTAATAGTCGTCCCCTTGATCTTGCTCTTCCTCATGGCCGCTAGTTCGACCTGACAATCCTCGTAGTGAGTCTTGGCGTCCAAGTCTTCGTTGATCGCCGCCAAGGTCCAATCGTCGAACACTCGGCTGTTCGTCCTCTCCTCTATCATGACCGTGTGCTCGATGATCAGCTTAACTGCGACGTTCCGTACCTGGGCGGAGTCAGACTCGATCGCCAGATGTAGGATGGGACTCGCGTTATATCGCTGGTTCACGTCGACTCCGCCCTCCAGCAGCAGTTTTATTACCTGTCTCATGTCTTCCGCAAAATTTGGCCGGTCTGCAGGCCTCAGTTCCCTGGAATCGACTAAGCTGGCCGCAAATGGCGTCAGAAGCCATCTATTCTTGGCGTTAACGTCGCCACCCCTGGCGATTAGCTCTCGAACGTATTCGGGTCTGTGAAACTTACTAGCACAATGCAGCGCGCCGCCGACGCGTTTCGCATTGCTTTCCATCAGGACCATGTCCCTGACGTCCCGATTTTCATTGTACAGTGCGAATGCCAGAGGACTGCTCCCGTCCATTGTCAGCTTGTCGAGGTCCGCTTTGTACTTCTCGATGCAGAGGTTCACCAAGTCGATGTCGCCGTGCATCAGGATGTAAATGAAGGGTGTTCTATCGAACGCGATCGCTGCGTTGCTCTTCTCGTTCAAGTCGCTTCCGAATTCCAGGAGGTGTCTTATAACGAGCCCGTGGCTGTTGTTCCGGTTGATCACCGAGGCCCAGTGCAGCGCCGTCTCTTTCGTCTGCAGAATCTTGGCGGCGACGTCTGCGCCGCGGCTCAGCAGCATGTGAACCATTTGCTCGTTGCAGCAGACGACAGCGTCGTGCAACGCCGTTGCGCCAATGCAATTCTGGCTGTTGACATCGGCACCAGCCTCGAGGAGAGTTTTCACCAGCTCGACATCACCCGAGTAGATGGCACACTGGAGGGGCGAGACACCCTTGGCGTCCTTGCTGTTGACGTCTGCACCGGCATCCAGAAGCAGCTTCACGAGATCATGATCTACACCTCCGGACTCGCCCTGGGTAGCAAGCTTTATTACCGTGTTCTCGTCCCTGCAGGCAAGAGCCATACGGAGAGACTCTATACCCTCGTGGAAGCAAATCCGGTAGAATCGAGTGCCGTTCGGTACCATATCCTTCTGCGGGTAGACGTGGCTCTTGTTCACGACGGCCACTTGCAGCGGAGTCTCGCCCCCGCGGTTCTTGGCGCAAACATCGGCGCCCAGCCTTACCATTTGCTTAGCCACATCGGTTTTATGCTCTCGAATGACTAGATGCAGGATCGTATCTCCGTATCTGACCATGGTGTTGCGATGCACTGATTTTCTCCAATACTGAAACTAACTAACGCTTTGCGAATCTCTGTACGTATCCGGTGGATGCTCCGTTGCGATGCGCTCGGCAGACTGAACGATCCTTGGCAAGTATGCCAATTTATAGGCCGACTGCCACGTACCTGAGGGCTACCTCCACCAATAAGGGATACACCCTTAATTGCAGGTCCTCGGTATTAACGGCTAGACCAAGTCGTTAAGGGTATTATAGCTTTTACCCATCTAGGGGTAATTAGCTAATTGCTTCTACCTAGAAATTGAAAAATATCAAATTTTATCGACTTAGCGTCGCGCATCTGACGACAAACCGGGAAGCGGAAAGCGCTCACTTTCTCTACGTTACGGAGAGACGTGTGACGCGGAGGAAAAGATCTGCGCTGGTGCCGACGTAATGTCCGCTCGTGATACCGGTAATATATTACATTATGCGCGCCTATACATGCATTTCATATATAGATGTTTTTTGCGCTATGCTCCCAGAGTCGCATATTCGTAGATATATATACCGGAATAAGTACGAGGAAACGAGTTAAATGTAACCCATTTAATTAGCGGACTCGATCGCTAGTTTGGTGTTAATTTAGAGCCGCGCGCGGAGATCGGGTGAAAGTTTATATTTGCGGAATTTTATGTAAAATACGGAGTTATGACTTCATTCTAGATTCTTCGCAAGGGATAAGACATTTGAAATTCAACGCAACTCGTACATCTACGCCGTCAGTGTTGGGCGTACCATCGTGAAGCCCAATTAAAACGATGGATCGTTCAGCCGTAACATGACATAATACTCACCGACAAATCATATGTTTACAACACGTCTCTATATATCAAAACATCCTCGCATTCGTTCGTCCTTGGCACATCGAAATTCTAAACAACGAGTAAAAAGCGGGTGTATACCGCTCCGCGAGGAAAACGCGAGTGGGGTACAAGCACTCGTTCGCTCTGCACACGACCTATCCCAATCGGCGCGAGAGGCAGTTTAGTTTTCTTCCGATCACCGGCGCAGACACGCACAGGACTACTCGCGGACCGCGTGTGAACACCGATGACCAGCCGGTGTTGCGCGCGGCTCAAAGCTCCTATTCTACTAGACGCGAGTTTTTTTTTTTCTTTTTTTTTCAGTCGAACGTTCGTTAAAAATTTTGAAAATGTGCAAGAAGGTAGCGGTGACGCTGCTTTTCCTGGCACTGCTGCAGAACGGAACGACCGAAGCTCCCCAGAGGGAAGAGATCCTGAGGCGAACCCTGCCCGTCTACGGTTTGGCGGCTGCAAGTTCGAGCGCACTCGAGGGAAGCGACGACGCCAAGTGTCGCAGCGAACTCGAACTTTTTAGGAGAGCCGTCGACGACGGCATGCTTTGGGCTATGAAGAGTAGGTATATACGCGTGTGCGAAATTTTGCTCGAGTAACGTATTGCTCTCTGCGCGTTATAATTACATGTCAACAACGTCGTTTGTTTTGGTTTCGGAGGAAACTCCTATAACAACTCTTCTTATACACGGAATCATGTATAAGCGTATAGTACGCACGCGGAACCGATTTATGATCGCCGCGAAAAAAAACCCAGGCCTCGATCGATCACACCGAGGGATTCGACGATTAATCACACAGCGATATCGCTTAAATAAAAAATCGAAGAAAGTCCAAACTGGATCTATATATCTATCTATATATCTATCCGTTTCTCCGCGCGTAATCACTCGTCGATGCTGGCGATAAAAGCCGCGAGAAGAAAATTATGCAACTATAGCTCCGCTGATCCTATATACGCTGCACTCGTCGATTGCTAACGTTTCGGAATTCAACCGCTGAATTTTCGCATGCATTTATGCGGCGCGCTTTTCCGATGCGGCCGGCCTGTGCAGTTGGACTTTCGCGCGTCGCCGCGTTACACAAGAAACTAGTTTCACGAGCGCAACGTCATCTCTTCCTTCTAGAACACCTAGGGACACGTTCGATTTTACGCGCAAAGCCGAGGGATAATATTCTCTGAAAGAGAGATGAGAATTTTGAAACGTTTCGAGCGTAAATCAACTGTGATTTCGTAAAAGAATGTACAAGGAGTTTTGCGTTATTTCGCAATGGTAGTTCTCTTCGGAGCTGCATTTGCAAGTGAAAAACTAACGCGACTTTTAATCAAAATAGCCCAGTCGTACACACAACTTTTACGATGACAAGTGCCGCGGATAGTAAAAAGCGAGAGTTAATTAATTTCAACGCGGACACAAGACCGCGAGTAAAAATCGAGAATGCTTGAAAGACGACAGAGATTGACTTGCAGTGCTGGATTCGAGCGGCGAGCCGAAGCCCGGATTCGTATACGGAAACAACTACTGGCTGGGCAGCAGGAGCCAGTGCCTGGACACGCGGAATCGTGCCCCCTTCGTCCTCCAGTCGGACGTTATGGGCAATAATTCCAGGCTCCGAGACCCGAGTCAAGAGTTTCCGCCCTATGGGGTCAACTACTTCGTCGCGTACTTTAGGCACAATAGCACGCTGCAGTACCACGTCAGGCTGCCCAACGAGGTGAATAGTTGTTTTTACATATTCTTGACTTACTATACGTATAGGCTCGATGAATGAAGTCGAATTGTAGGACCTCGTGAGTTTGGGGCTATGTCTGCCGGACTCGTGTTCGACGAGCGAATTGGGCGAGATTCTGAGCGCGATGTTTAAAGAGAGAAGCCTGATCGTCGGCGACCTCTACTCTGCTGACTTCCGACTGGTCCAGGTCAGAGATTTGAAAGATGATCATCTCTGGCTGCTAAACGGAAGAATCATTTTTATCAAGTACGTTTTTTTCAACGGAATTCGAACGTTTATTCTGACGTAAAAAAAAATCATACTTTTTTGGCAGACTTGTCGTAGCGTCGATCCTGGCGTTGATGCTGGTCGGCACAGCTTACGACGTGATGCTGCGTCGAAAACGAGTAGTCGTCGAGAAGGAGGAATCCGAGCTCTGCGAAAACAACAATGGTACAGCGTGAACGATAATTCATTTCTAACAGTTGATTTACTGCATTAATGAAAAAAAAAAATCGTTTCTCCCGCCAGAAAGAATCAAGCTGAGCGACAACTTGGAGGCGGCCGTGGTGAAGAGGAAACGAAAACCCGGAGTCATGGGCAAGATCCTCCTCTGTTTCTCGGTATACTCGAACACGAGGACGATCTTCAGTACGAAGCTGAACAGCAACTCCGTCGCGCCTATTCACGGCTTGAGGTTCCTCGGAATGGTCTGGATCATCATGATCCACACGATTTTTTATATGAGTGACTATGCTGGTGAGTTGAAGGTTCTAGAATAAAAAAAAAAAAAAATACACAAAAGCCATAACGTACAATCCGATTGACAGACAATAAGCCCTGGTCCTGGAGAATCGCGGAAGGTTTCGCCGTACAAGTATTAAGCAACTCCACTCTGTCCGTCGACACGTTCTTCTTTCTGAGTGGCTTTCTCGTCGCCTACATGTACCTCACGGCTCACAGAGACGACAGGCCCGGCAAACCGAATTACGGGCTCAAAGTTTTGGAATTTATCGTCACGCTGTTACGACGTTTTATACGGTACGCTATATATGCGGCACATTACAGTATTTCGAAAGTTGCGCTGTGACGACAAACGAGCTTTGAAAGAGATAAACGAAACTTTTCAGTTTGACCCCTGCGTACATGATGATGGTGGGGATTCTACAGCTCAACGCCTCTTGGTACGGCAGGACTTCGCAATTTCACATGACCGAGCGACCCCACGAGACTTGCGAAAAGTACTGGTGGAGAAACATACTTTACATTAATAATCTCTTCGGCAGAGACACAATGGTGAGCACAGTTACATTTTACGTAACCGAACGAGCCGGTTATTGACTACATATTACATCATTCACTTTCGATTCGATCGATTACAAACGTATTAATTTATATCTCTGTCGCAGTGCATGTCGTGGAGTTGGTACTTGTCGAATGATATGCAGTTTTTCATAATCGGCATTTTCTTGTTGATTCTCTCTTCTGTGTAAGTTGCTGTCTTCGTCTTTCGAGTGGTTAATCGTTTTTACGATTTACGAATGCTATTCTCTGTTTCAGATATTTTAAAACGGCAGCAGTGATTCTGCTGTGCTTGTTGATTGGCTCGATTACCAGTACCGGTTATATAGCGTACATTAACGATTACGTGCCCACGTAGGTACAATTTTGAATAAAAAAAAAATCACGTGTACAAATAAACATAAATACGAACTCGAAATTTCAGAATGGATCAGCAGTATCACATGCTGGACGTGTTGTACGATCCGCCGTGGACGAGAATCGGCCCCTATATAGTCGGAATGATAACGGCCTACATTGTTATAAGACTGAATAATAAGCTAGAATTACGACGAGTACGTTGAGAATCAAAATGCAGAACTAATTGTACTAAACAAGCGAGACAATTTTTTATTGCACTACGTTTTTTTCAGAGAACCGTCGTAACGGGTTGGCTACTCGGTAGCTCGTGCAACCTGGTCGTGCTCTTTGGCCTCGTCGATAAGCAAATATCCGTACTTTTATCCGCTTTCTACGTTGCCTTCAGCAGAACTGTCTGGGCAGTTGGTCTAGCTTGGCTCCTCGTCGCTTGCTGCACAAAGCATGGAGGTACGCATGTACAAAGATTGCGCTACTCAAAACGAAGAATCATAGTATTAAAAAAACACTTTATTCAATAATAGTTATGATAGATTTTTAACAAAATTTAGCATTTATATAGAATATATCATTCGATACACATAAGAACGGGGGGCACTTGATAAAAAATTTCAATTATAAACCATAAAAAGTTTCTCTCTTCGTGAAAATTTCAACGCGAACCATAATCATGATTATTCGTTTCAGGAATAGTGAATAAAATACTATGCTTTAAGGCCTGGATTCCACTAAGCAGACTGACGTATTGCGCTTATCTGCTTAATCCCTTTCTCATTAATTCGATTTACCTGCACAGCGAATCGGCTGTTCACGTGGACTTTCTTCCAAACGTAAGTCAGCCTGCATACTGTCACAAACAAAGCAAACTAAGTTTGAACAAGTCTATACTGGTGATAAAATATTTTTTGTAATCTGCGTGCAGGGTGCTATATTCCTGGGAAACTTGATGATGACGTATTTGTGCTCGTACGCGCTTTCCCTCATGCTGGAGACGCCGACGGTCCTGCTGATGCGCACGTTCTTCGGTGTCAGAAAGCGATGATGCAGCATGCATCTTTATTTCTTCGGATATAGTCCACTTCGAGGCCAAAACGAAGCGCGTGCGATAAAAAGCAGAAACTCACACAATTTTCTCCTCTTCTTAGCTTTATAATATATCAAATCTTTTTTATACCGTTCACTACATGTATAAATGTACGATTGTTTGTGTTTTCATTTTATCCCTAAGATTGTAATATATACATACACATACTTTAAAGATTCACAAAAAGCGTGCTTTTTTTCTCTTCCTTCCTAGCATCTACTTCCTTTCTTTCATTCTCTCATCGTCGACACGAGTCTATAATAGTAACGCTTTGTACAACAGCGATGCTGATTCAGTCATTGGATAAACATTTTCTTGCGCGATACACCACAGTAGGTATATATAGTTGCTCGAGAGCTGCTCTGCGTTTCTTATTTTGCTGCGTTTATATATCGCAATACAGTTTTTTTAAAAAGTTCTAAGGCTCATTTACAAAGCTACAAGTTAAGAGGAGCCGCGGCTGGTCGACCGGACACTGCTAAGAATGCACGGGAGAGTGCAGTCGCGGAGCTGCCGACGAATTGAGCGTGCGGTTCGTACGCGACGCCTGCTCTCTACGGCATTCTTCCACTTTTTTCTTTAGCTGCTCTTTCAGGACTAGAAGTTCGCGAGTTCGCTGGTACACGGGATCCTGAAACAGAGTATTATATTTAGATCGCATTATTTTTCACCAGATCCTATATTTCAAAGTACAGTACCTGTTGCCGCATACTAGGATTCCACCTGCAATAAAAGCTTTTCCATGGCCTGACGTATCGCATACTTGCGACGGGTTTCAAAACCTGCTGCTGATTTGGACTGTCCCAATAAAGTGGGTTCTGATACAATGGCAACTGGCTGTTTATGAACGACCATAACGACACTGTTTTTTCCTTCAGTCTCTCCTGTACCCTTTCCCTTTCACTAAAATTAAAATAATTGGAGTTTTAAACGGTTATATTAATAATTTTTACTTGATAATACTGCGACATACCTGCTACACAAGAAAGTGCCGAATCGACAAGAGTAAAGGTGATCCAATATCGTTGTCAAAAAGTGTTCATTAAACTGAAAGGCATTTGGAAATAGTTGACTAAGTTGCCAAACGCAATCTATAAACTGAACAAACACGGGTGATCTATCTGCGTCACTGTGATGCTCGTCGCCATGGCCGATTCGCTAAAATAATAAAATTAATTTTAAAAATAGACAAGTAATAAAATTGGCCGTTTTTACGAAGCAAATACGACATTCAGTCTACCTGTTGGAATTTATGACCAAAACTTAGCCATTCTTTTTCGATTAAAACCTCGAATCCCTTGATAGTTCTAAAATAGGGATCTAATAACAGCATCGACAACGCCGTCAACTATATAGGAAAGAACAAATATTTACATGAGTTAATTGAAAATTAGTAAGTCATAATGCAAGATTATATTTATTTACCTGAGCAGTTCTATCCCAGCCATCAGAACAATGAACTAGTACTGAAGTTTTGTGAGTTTCAACTTTGTCAACGATCTTTCTTGCTCCAGCAAGAATACATTTTAAATGTTTCAACCACATCGTTGATTCTAAGCCAGAAAGCCACCTGGATTCCTCAATATTTGGAAAACACAATTCTGAAAAGAAATCACGAATTAATGAATCGTACCATAAGTTATTCGTAAAAAGGTCCAGTTGTATTTACAACGTACCTTTTAATTTTCTAAGACTTTCTCTCATCACGTGAATATTGGGAATGTCAAGAAAAACGACCTCGCTGTTTTGGTAAGCATCCTCGCTCTCATATCCTCCACCCTTAGCTTTGTTAGCCACTGCATTAGCCATGGGTCGTGCATCCATTATAAATAATTTGTGACTCTGAGCATTGGCGTCCATTATCAATTGTATATACCTCTCATCTTCGCGGCTTCTCTTTCCGCCAACACCTACGAGAGGTTGGGCACAACGTGTTATTGTCGCCTGGCTCTCCGGGTGAATCCAGGATAAAACGGGAAGCCTCCCGCGGCTTCTAAATGCAGCCGAGGCTTGAAGATCCTCGTCAGTGGCTGCGGTGGGAACTGCCCATACGGCAGGATAACTGTCGCATATGGAATACGAGTCATTAATTTTGGATATCTTCCACATGTCGTTATTGATTCCCATGCGTTTCAGCTCGGCTATAGGCTCATACACATTCCAGCCATTTTCGGGAAAATTCTCGGAATATTCAAAAGCGAATAAAAGCATGTTGTGCGACAGTGGAAAAGAATACTGTTGTAATTTCTCAAAAACGTTTCGCCTGGAATGGTTTTCTTGTTTGTGAGCAAATCTGAGATTTCTCATATCTTTGCAGAAGATCTCTATTCCATAAGAATTTTCCCCTCTGCTGGATGCACCTCCAACCTTTTCGATTCTACTGACAACGCCCAAAGGCATTTCTACCACATAGGGAGTTTCCCTGTCGATGCTGCGGAAATGCAGCTTGTAATTGGTGACACTGAGTACACCTCTGGCTGGCCCTGAGTATGGGCACAAGTATGTGACATCACGGGCAACTCCTTGGACTCTCTCACCATTGAGAAGAGGTGGTCCTGTCTCATTTCCAGTTAAATTCTGTACAAAAAATAAGTTTGATTAGTTTTTGCTAATAATCTTTTATAAATAATTCAATGATCATGATATTCAAAAAAATTGTAATACAAAATAAATATGGCGCATTAATAATGTATTTAAATTTGTGTTCAGATGTATATACATTGCAATGTATGCTCTGTGCCAGTTTTAAGTTTATGTACTAGCTAAGCAATTTGTGTCTACCTACAAATATTTCTATATTTTCATGCGTGAAAAATATTCTTACAGCCTTACGAGACAAAGCATAACAAAAATTGATGAAAATAATAATCTTTGACTGCTAAAGTGAAATAAAAAATGCTCAATTGATATTTCATTGACAATTTTACCGAGTCCACTTTTCCTTGACTTTCTTTTTTAGTTTCTAGAGCAGAAATGATATTGTTATCTGTTGAGGTAGAGCTTGTCGAGAAGCTCTTTGAATGAGATGCCTTTTCCCAACTCTCCTGAAGTTTGTACACACAAGTAAAATGTTGAAATGCATGATTATTATTGTTTCAAATCTATTTGAATTAGCCATATAACAAACTGTCATTAAAAAATTATTCATAACGTGTTTATTTACCGATTCCTGTCCCATTTTTGAATTGAGGGAGCTGCTCTTGCTGTCTGAGTTGAGGGAGTCGGAACTAGCATTTTTGGAATTATTCTGTTCGACATTCAGAAGCTCAGCACTTCCTCTCTTCTCCATACTGATGATTTTTGTGTATAATGAATCCTTATCTTCTTAAGAGTGGCATCATACGGTACAATTGGCACTTTGTTTACTCGATTAATTGTCTGAAAAGACAAACAGATTTAACACTGTTGACCAAAACTCGGATCATATTTTACAGCTGTAATAGCTGAATAAGCAAGTCAAGCGTAAACGGGAAATTTTCCCAACGTTCCGAGAACAAAACAATGAAAAGAATGACTCTCCAGTACCGAGGTCGGTTAATCGTATCGAATCAGAACTAGAAATAGAGTCAACGTCTGCATTAATAAACACAACATTCCATCTCGACTGTAAACCTAACCTCCACCAGCCTTGGCCAGATTGGAATATCCTCTGATAAAATCCACGCAAATTTCATAAAACTCCCAGTCAAACGTCAGCAAGAGCGATCGGATGACTAATCCATCTCGTAAAATCCGCAGATAGGCATCGGCAAAGCGTGAAAAGGAGAAAACCCTGAGCGAAATCGGGCTACTCGCGAGTCGCGCCAAGGAGATTCCCGCGTGCCACGCCCAGAAAATTTTTTGGAAATCCGGTCGTCGGATCATCAGCGCAAAGTTATCGGCGACAGGCTGACGAATTCACGAGCGACTAACCTTTGAGCGAAAATAATCGTCCGGGAAATTCCTTATTCAAAATACGACTGTCAAGTGGAGTGCACAGCGTTTGACAGGTGCAACCGCATTTTCGTTCGGCGAGTTTGACCACAGGTGGCGACAGCTGTACGCTGAACCGCGAGAGTCGGTAAGGTAGTTTAAGTAGATTTGTGGCCTGTTGTGCCAAGACGACGACTTTACGACAGTATAATGTAATATAAACTTTCTCCATCGTTGAATCCTCTATATATAGTAGCGAGAGAAATTGAGGCATCAGCGCGAGAAGCTCTCTGACCCGAATATATGCTGGCGAGGTTGGAATATCTCTCGCCCTTTGAGAATCCGCTGAATCAAATACGATTACGCGTAAGTACCCCCCCCCCCACGAGTCTCGCAGACCGAACTGTGCACTGTCTCCGCTCGGCAGATCCTATTAGGTCCCTGAAACTTTTTTCTGCGCACAAGTTATTCGCACGAGACGTCGAGTATTCGCAATTTCGGAAAAAATTTCACCAATGCGTCCACTTGCGGAATTTAGGTCAAAGCTTTTATCTTACCTAATCGTTGCGGCGAGCTTTTTCGATTCTTGCGAAACTTTGAAATAGAAAAAAAAGTGCAATACGTCAACATTACTCGACTGAAAAGAAGTATAAACTTTCTTTCAGCTCGATGCAGCAATCCTTTCGTATACGCTTTTCCAGCCGGTGTACGTATGCCCGACACGGAACGGCCCGTATGTATCCGCATTAAATCGGATTAGGGCGACGTGCAGTCTTTGACACGTCTCGAGACTCTCTCTCCTATACATATATATGTCGTATCGCGTCCCTCTTTTTCTCTCTTCCACTATATATATATATTCGTCGAGTGGATTTCGAATGCGATAAGACGGTTCTTTCGTTTAATTCTGGGAAACGTGTGAGTAAAGGAATGAAATTACACAGAGAGCGAGAGCTAAGGAGAAATTATGAATTTATTTATACGAAAAAATAAGATCCAATGTCCAACAGAAGAAGATGCAAAGTCATGAAGGGATATAATTTTCCTCGATTACGCAGCGATATAACGATGACCGAAAGTATCTCTTGAGGTGAATTATAATTCATATCATCGCAATACAGTGTATATTTTATATATGGTATATCGTAACATGAAATATAAAATTTGTTTCAGCCTCAACTATATATTATATATAATATAGTTTTTTTTTTGTTTATCTTGTTTCATTTCTGTCGTCATATCTTCTTCATCGCCCTCTAACATATCTCTGTTTAGTCTGCATCGTTTGAAAACATGGTCAACATAGAAATATACAGTCATCACGTCGAAGTTTTGTTTATTATATCATCATTATTATTTATTATTTTCATTATTCATTTAGCGTACTTAACGTTAATTATTTATTACATATACATAATGAATCTATACACAATGTCACGATTCTAAGCCTACGTAACGCTTCTCTCCGTGCCGTAATATATATATATATATATATATATATTTCGAGTCTCTAAAACACACACCCTCGCTTTCGCCACGAGCTCTCATTTTATACATATATATAAAGCGCAGCGCGCTTTGTTCGCCCACGGGTATATATGTATATGTACATAAAGCCATGTATATATAATACACACAGGCGCATGTAATGCACCCCTTTCATTCCGTTCGTCGCATATTCCCGCTGGAATATACAGAACTCCAATACATTTATACAGGTCCGAATCGAGAGTTTTCGCATACAATCGTCGTCTTCGACGAGTTTTATGGCGCACTTGGTCGCGCTCGAGTTTTACGTGTTCAGTGTTACACAGACGTGTTGTCGAGATTTTCCGTTCGACGTCCTTTCGTTCCTTTTTTGCAGCATCGTTCCCTTCGCCTACGACCTTTGGCACTTACAATAGTGAGGATCTTTGATCTGCGCATACTTCAGCTGCAAAGGGAGACTGTGATATTTGCCTTTTTGGTTTCGGGCTGTATAAGTAAATCGCGATTAAAAGTCCAAAACTCATAGAGAAACACGAGGTATTTTTAAAAATCCATACAAAATATGAAAATTTATAAAACACACGCGGATGCTGTGTTGCAGGTCGTGTAAATTTCGAAAGAATAATACGAGCCTTACAAATGCCGTTAGAATTTATTGTTTTGATTTATGTTTAACTATTCATTTTCCGTCACATTCGAGACTTTCTTCGCACGCGTTAAATATTTACAAAATATTCGAATAATGCCAGCTTCGATCGCTAATCGGTAAATCACAGAGGCGGACTATATACCTCGTCCGGAAACAACAAATGCCGAGTCGTAATCCTAACGTAAAAAATGTAAAAAAAAAAAAAATAATCGTGAAATTTTCTCCCCACGGAGCTCCGGGTGTAACAGAATTTCGGGCAGTAGAGGAATATAAGTGTTTTTTGTACTGTTTTTCCCATAAAGAATTTCGATTGCGTCACAGTCGCACTCGCATAGGTGTACATAATTGACTCGAGAATCCGCGCGGGCGGACATACGTAACGATATAAAGAAGAACGAAAGAATAAATACATATTGTCGGGTTCACCGGGCGTATAGTCCACCTTGACCTACTAATATGTACAAAAACGAAATCGGCAGCTGGCTCGCGCAGTACGTGTGATGTGTCAGTCTTTTATCGCGCGGTCCAGCCTGCGGCGCTGCCGGGCTCGGGTCTGGTGCGGTACTGTCCCGGTCACGTCATCTGGAAGCCTGTCGGCTGACGCTTCCTCTGGGTCGCGGAGGAGAGTTGCTGAACGGGCGCCTGGGGGCTCGACGTGATCTGGAACTGCTGGACGTAGGGATTGCTGGGCGAGTTGCGGATCAGGGCGTTCGGTCCCGGCGAGTCGTAGCCCTGCCTGGCGTAGTAGTCGCCGTTGAGGGGGCTCGGTCCCTGGCTGTACTGGGCCTTGGTCACCTTGACCGGCTGCGTCTGCTGCTGGAAGTCGGGGTGATGGTAGTGCTGGTAGCGGCTGCCCGGCGTGGGCGAGGAGACCCCGGGCGGCGTCTTGAGGCTCTGGGTGGGCGACTGGCTGATGGACTCGAGCACGTGCCGTGGCATGTTGGGCGATGGCCCGGCGTGGTGCACCACGTCCTGGAGGCCGTCGACCCTCGCGGCGGCGCTGCGAACGTAGACCGGGGCGCTCTCGGGTCGGCCGCCGATTATGTTGCGCATGCCCTCTCGGTCCTTGGCGCTGAGGCTGCTGCTGCCCAGGCCGCTGATAGGCGGCGGGAGGCTCTTGTAGGCCCCGCCGCGGTGGGCCTGCTGGAGGCTTGCCAGCGGCCGGCTGCTCGGCGCTTGCTGCTGGTAGGGATATTGCTGCTGCTGCTGCTTGAGGGCGTTGCCGCTGCTGCTGCTGCTGCTGAGCTCGGCGACGTTGGACCAGGAGACACTCGCCAGCTCCCAGCGCCGGAGCAGGCCGGTGACGTGCTCGGCTCGGTGCGAGTCAGCGCTCTCGTCGTAGTCCGGGCCCTGTAATCCAGACAAGTTCTCTCGTCAGCTTATTATTACGCTCCATATCGGAGGGACGCAAAAAGATAACGGGAGCTTTTTCGATCATTTAAAAATACCGCGCTCTTTTTATAAATTAATCGGGAAATCGGAAGGGGGCTTGAACGAACCAAAGGCGACAGCGAGTCGCGGGAATAACGGCTTGCATAAAACGTATTATTCGCTGTCACACAGCCCGGCGGATATGGAGAAAAATGAAACGGCCAAGTGCGCGGCCGATAAGCCTCGACTATACTGTAGTCGAGAGTCTCGAGAGGCCATTGTGCTGGCGCCGTTCTCCGCAATATATATTCATACGATTTTCAGTGTAGGACATCTTTTTCGCGAACTACGCGGCCGTTTGTTTGCTCGAGGCTGATCTTTTCCAAGCTGTATTTTCACGTGTGTGTGTGTGTGTACTTACGCTCTCGATTTTCTCGTCGAGCATCCTGAAGAAGTCCAACTGGCTGGTCGATATCTCCCTGAAAGCAGAAGAGGACGTTCGTTAGCGTCGACAAGGGGCAGCAGTAGAGGAATCGCTTTTCAACCGACGAATAACGCGAATAAAAAAAAGATATAATCCATCGAGAGAGAGAGAGAGAGAGAGAGAGAGAGAGAGAGAGAGAGAGAGGACAACAAGAAAAAAGACGAACGAGTCTCTCTTCCAGCCTTTTCCCATTACCCTCGTCCCCGGTATAAGCCCCTGGAATTTCCTCGAGAGAGGACTGCAACGCGCGCTTTTATCGTCCGCGCACGGCCTCCAGAGGTACTTTGCCACCACCGCGACTTCGATCCGGGAAATCAATTGCAATAACGCTGCAGCTCGTCCCTTATATCGAGAGCGCTACCACCACGGGAGCTTCTTTTCGGACGATATTATTCCTTCTCCTTTTCAATTAAAGAACTGCGGCGAGAAAAAAGAGGCCGAGGGACGGAATCGATAGAGAGTTGAAAAATCAACGGGCCCTATTCGTTGTATAGTCAACTTACGTCTGCTGCAGGAGAGGTCCGCCGCCAGGCGCCTGTGGCTTCTTCTTGGCCTGGGATTTGTCGAGCGAGCCGTTCTGCTCCTCGTTTCTATTGACCTCGGCCCCATTGTTGTTCGTCTTGCTGGCCTTGTTGTTGCCGTTTCCGTTTTTCTGCTCGATCGACGCGGAGCCTGCAACATTTAGCGCCGGTCGTTAGTCGCACCGCGTTATACAGGGCTATATCGTTTTCGCTATAGAGACGGATGCGCGAAGCGATATTAAACCATTTAATAGCCGACTGCGCAGCAGGAGATCGTTCGATCGTTGTGTACACATACACCGCAACATCGGCGAAGGTTACCAGTGGCATGAATTTGCGCATTCGCCGAAAGGTCAAAGAAGGAGAGAGAGAGAGAGAGAAAAAAAAAACGCCACTAATATAAGCCCTCTCCGAAAAAGAAAAACATCCTCTCAAAGGCCTCTCTCTCTCTCTCTCTCTCTCTTTCCTTCTGAACTTCCGCGCGCGAGAGACCTTAGAGGCGTCCGGGAATAGAACGTGTCTAAAAGCGGAAGATAAGTTGATAGCCGCGAGCCTCCTCGACCTTATTGCACACGTAACGCCGCGGGAGAAAGAGAGCAGCGAGAATTTTTCTCCCTTCCGTACACAAGCCGCGCGCGCAGCAGTTTATATATATATATAACTTTAAGCTGCGCTGTATAGTGTATTTAATTTTCTGTAATGATTGACTGTACCGCGTTTGCTTTTGCGTCACACTGCTGATGTAATTCGGGTGATACTTTTACGGAGCGCCACTGCTGCAATTGCGGAGAGATAACAGGCCGTACAATGGACTCGGGGAAAAATCGTTGAACTTTGAGACTTCGAGTTCATTATGTAAGCCATTACGAGCATAATATAATTTTCAATTAAAAAATTTACCATTAACTCGCCGTTGGCCCTATTCAGACTATATAGTCCATAACACGCGGAGGTTATCGACGTTCTTTTGTATTAAAAATTGCCCGATTGCTATCTCCTCGCTACTGCGCAGACTGTTATCTCACTGCTGAAGCTGAGCTATTATTATATATACATTCGCGGTTATTCTATAAATTCTAGCGTGTAATAGATATAGAGAGCCGTCCATTCATTGCCAATGAGTGTCTACGTATGTATAACGAGTGTAAGTACACAGGAGAACGAGCGAATGAACTCGATTTCGCAACTGGCTCGGAGATAAAGCCGCGCGTGTGTTTTATACAAGGTGTTCGGAATATTGATCGACGAGCCTCAGCGGACAAAGTGTCATTTTTTTTCGCGACGACCATGACAATAACCGATGCGATACATCAGTCCACGCATATATATATACGGTCCATTCACACCGGCCGAGCAGAGAACGAACTCTACTTCTCGTTCTAATAGAACAACGATTATTATTACTCGTTACAATTCAAAAATTCAGCCTTTGCGATTTTTCAAAGCCTATATATGCAAGCCGTTAAGTAATCGGCGCAGCGTATAACAAACGCTCGCTCGTGTTTTCGCCGCTGCTCTAAAAATAATCCCGCGGTGCACTATTCGCCAACGAGAATGCACACACACACACACTGCGGCGGGAACGAAAGAAACCAGAACGCGCAAATAGCTGATTAGCTTAATCTGCGCGGATAAACACGGAGAGCGAAAAATAGATGTGAACGAGCAGAGGGAAAAAAAAAAAATATATATTCCGCCGCGACGAAACTGCGAGTATAAGGCGCATCGATTTCGTTGATGCACGCGCTCGACGACAAGGATCTCGCGTTGCATCGCTATATATAACAACAGCGAGTCGTAAACAAAGCGTCCGAGTGACCACCACCGACGAAGACCCGAACTGATAACGATATTATTGTTACGAATATAACCACCGCGCGCTGCCTGCTTTCGATAGTCGTCGTTATCGCGACGATTTCGGACGCTGCAGTTATTGTATACTCTATATGGGTTATCGGAAAACAGCGCGAAAATTCCGCGGCGCAATAAGAAATTTCGATCGAATTTCCGAGAGAGAAATCTTCCGCGAAGTCTCCCCGTCTTTCGCGCAAACGTATATTCGTCGATAGTTTCCACAGCAGCGCGGCGGCTTTATTTCAGGCAGTCCGTAGATAGAAAAATTCGCGCGCGCAATTTCCGAGCGGAAAAGTTCGGGGTGTGTACGTATATATCCCCTTCGCTCGAGCGGAAACGAATTTATGGCAATCGAAGACGGAGGGTCGAGTCTAGCGATATATACACATGCATGCGCATATATATATACCTGAAAGGAAAAGGCGAGGAGTCAGCAGCTAATTTTCGCGAGAGAGACATATTTCGTACACTTTTTACGATTTTATATCGCTCGAGTCAGCGCGTATATTGTGTCGGTCGCATCAGCGGACGGATATATATATAGGGAACAAAGAGAGTGGCGTGTGTTTGTACGATGCAAGTGCGCATTTTCTCGCGCTCGATTTTCGTAATCCGTTTCGCAAAGTGCAAGCGCTGCGCAGTTATATTGTATTAGAGGGTGAGCTAATTGGACGGTTGTGCGCCGCGGATGGATTTCTCGAGAGTTTGTTTCGATTAGCCAAAATCAATCGAGTCCGCAATACTGTTTTTCTTTTTTTTTTCCGATATGCTGCAGGACTGCTCGCACAAGGTGGCCGTTTTTCTCTCGTATCCATTAGCGCCAAATGTACACACGCGCGTCGCGTCTAATGAAAAAGGAACACACGCACGAGCCTTCGCGCAAATAACAAAGCTTTACGATGTAAAAGCCCTGAGAGGTGGCCCGAGAGGAATACACACACACACACACACACACATACATTCGCGCGCCGGATGCATTATACGCGCTCGTAAAGCGAGAGCTGACGCGCTCTCGCGTTATGTGCCGGGGACACGAAAAAATGCGTATCAAAAGTTCGAGCTTTTTCCTAGTATGATAAAAAAGAAAAAATTTTCCCAGGCCAACGCAGCTTTGTGTGACTATGTGAATTATAAACGATCAATCAAATTAATGGGCTGATTATAGTATACAGCATTACGGGAATTAAACCACGACGTTAATGTGAATAGGTTAATCGAACACTGAAATCCGAAATACACCGGTGCGAAGCACTCACCGCGGGGGGTTCCCCCGTTATATTCGAGAGAGAGAGAGAGAGAGAGAGAAAAAAATCCAATTTCTGGAGCTAAGCGCGCTACACGCGCTTTTATTTACGATCGGCGAGGAATTTTCCCGCGCTTATACGAATTTCGTACCCTTTCCCCCTCTCGCCAGCAGATATTCACCTTTTTGTTTGCTAGTATAATGGCTCCGACAAGCCGAATATAAATTGGCTTTTCGGGGGATGAATCCCGCGCGCGCGCGAATTGTTTTGTTTGGCTTCTCTCGCTCGCGGTTCTCTCTTTCGAGAGAGGCTTTGACGAGAACGTTTAGATTGAATATTCAAATCTCGACTGAATATTCATCGGATTATACGCAGTGCGACGGGTGGGGAATCGATTCTCCGAGCGCTTCATTAGGTTTTTCCATAAGGGCGCGTAATTTTACGGAAGGATTACACGCGTTCCGGCTGACTTTGAGACTTGACCTGATTATCACGACGTCGCGTATAATGTATGACGAAAGATTGCATCAGCGTTTGTTGTTAATTTAATCGCGAAATATCGTTATCCGCATCTTTTGTATGCATACACCGTCGAATTATCTAATATTTATAGCCTACGCATCGATCGCTTTGATCGATCGCGTGTCATACACGGCGCCGATAACAAAAGGAGCGATATCGAGACCCACTAGAAAGTTCTATCCCACAAGCTTGAACGGATGCCAAGCAACGAGGGATTATTAGCCCATATAGCTTTTTTAAAATCAAGTTAAGAATAAATCTGACACAAAAGTACAAGATTCATGATTAATATATATGGATGTATAAACGCATGTAAATTTTAATACATAGAATAACGTCATTGTTTTCTCCAAAATCGTAATAGAGATGAGAGATAACGCTTCAAAATCGAAATAGATTCATATTGGAGAGCTGCCGTTTTAAAAACTACTCAAACATAAGAATCTTTAATTAATCATATCAGGGCCTAGAGGTATTAAATCAGCAAAAAAAAATTGATGCATAACGTATTCTTACGCTATTTTCTACTGTATATAATTATTTATATGTATTATATAGCAGAACCATGTCTCCTCCCTATTGTGGGATTTATAACCGACCGCGGCACATGTAACGACGAGAGAGCGATATCTTCTTATTAATAATAATAATAATTGCGCGTACAACCGAAAGCTTCCACTCGTCACACGCACATCTAAGCGGGTAACTTTCCAGCCGAAAAGTGCACCTGTCCCCCGCAAGGCCGAGCTCGGCTTTATATTTTCCTGCGCATACTTTTCCGCGGAGTCTCTCCCCGCGGCTAAGAGGATCAGACGTCGCGTCTCTTTACGTAACGATTTGTATGCGCTTGGCGGCGAATTTTTTTTTCTCTCCTATAGATGTCCGCGACGATGCTCTAAGTGGAGGTACCTCTTGCGTCGCGTCAAATATTTGATACGCGCACGCGTTAAATTGCTCGTTATGCAACCGACCGACGTCTCGAGGCTGACTCTAAATATTTCAGTCGGCCGTGCGTAAACCTACGTTGTTGAATCCGAGGCACTAGTATTTGGAAAAGCTCTTTGTTGCGACTCGCTTTTGAAAATCGGGATTCATTCACCCAAGAAAATGTTTTTCTTGGCCGATTGCCGAAGGTCGATCGCCAGCCGTTATTATACGCGCATCTCGCGGCGCCGACTATTTAGCTTTGGATTTAGATCGGGATTATTTATTCGACGCCTCGCGTGTCGAACAAGTCGCGAAAATTCTCGGGGAGTATTAAAGTCGCGGGTTTATGGACTGCCCTCTCTGTCTCGAGGCTCGAGATGACGACAAGAAAGGAGAGTTCGTGCTTTTTATTTCGCTACTTTTCTATTTTAGTGCTCTCTACAGTTATCGCCGATCGTGTTAACACGGGCTCGTTAAATTTCCAATCAAAGCGCGGCTTGTGTATAAAACACAAAAGCCGAAGCGCGTGTTTGTTGTGGAGCAAACATGGTTTTCGCTTTGTTCTGTTTGGCTGCACTGGTAGTCGGCGGTGAAGGTGATAGTGAGACTTTTTAAAATAAAAGCGTTGTCCTAGGATCATCGGGGGCAACAAGGCGCAAGAGGGTCAATTCCCTTACGTGGCTCTGCTCTACTACGGCGACGAGGCCTACTGCGGTGCAACGATTTTTCACAAGCGCTGGGCCCTCACGGCGGCTCACTGCATCCAACGGTACGGTATTTTCCACTGCTACGCGTAATTTTGTAATCACAGGAGAAATATTCGATTCTCCCTTCAGTGACAAAACGGATCCGAAAATTCTGGTTGGCACCGTAAACAAGCTGGGGAATACGTACTACCGCGCGGAGACATTGATTCGCCACGGAGCTTTCATTTTTTTGTCGGAAGAAGAGAACAACGTGAGTGTCGCTTGGATTCACGAAATTTCGAATAAACTTTCTTACGCTGTATCATAAACGACATCGGACTCGTACGCCTGGACAGAGAGATCGAATTCAACCAAAACGTAGCAGCGATTCCACTGTCAACCTACGTCGAATCCTACGATAATGAAAACGGCATAATCGTAGGATGGGGAAGGACTCGCGTAAGCATATACAAAGATCTTTTCGAAATCAGTCTGATTGATAATTTTTCATTGCAGTGGGTCAAGCCGCAATTTCCCAATACGCTCCTGTTCGGCCAAGTGCGAATCATGAGCCAGGAGGAATGTAGATTATTCTACCCTTACGTGGCCGACAATCACATTTGTGCACGGCGGTCGACGGCACGCAGAGCGTAGAGCAATGTAATAACCATAACTTTTCGGTAAGATTGTATTATAATGACAAGTTCCAAATTCCGGCAGGGTGACTCCGGAGGACCACTGGTTCTCTACGGCACGGCGATAGGCATCGGGTCAACCGCTGACTACGACTGTCGTTTCGGTGGAAGAGCCAACCTGTTCACGAAAGTCAGCAGCTTCAAATACTGGATACAGGATCAGTTGACACCTTACGGCGACCAATTGTAGTAGTTTGAACAATACTTCGCGGACAACTGTTACCTTCGTCATCCCGGACTGTGTACACGCACTTATCGCGTCAATTCCTAATTCACGAGTATACCTGACAAACTAGGAGTTTCCCAGCTTGTTTCGCCAACTGCTATAAAACAAGTCTACTTATACCTAAATTAATATTCAAACGAACGAACCTCAACAGCCCATTCCAACCCTTGAATCGCGTATTCGCATACGCAGGTGCACACACACGCACACACACACACACAGAGATCTCAGCTCTCGATACTTGCTCGATCTGAAATTCTAATGTGCGGCGCGAAACCGCTTACGCGGCACTGAATTTCCAACGATGGCTTCAACCTCGCGTCGTGTGTATTTAAGGCGCAATCTCGAGAGCGCTTTCCAATCAATTAGACTCGAGGGAGACGCTCTGTACACTGTGCGCCAAGCCTCGTGTTTACCGACGAGTCATCCTGTGCGAATCGTCCTCGAGACGGAAGAAGAAGCGATAATTCGCTGAAAAAGCCATAGGAACGCGCGAGGAAGAAATTGAAAAGTCAAAAGTTATCTCTTCTCACCCGTACAAGAGAGTACACGAGCGTAAAGCCGGAGGTGTAGATGGGAGAGGCAGAGAAAACTAGTTTGTAAACTCGAATTTTCGTCAAACTTCGTTGTTGTATAGGATCGAGCGCGCAACTGTCCCCTATGATAATTTACACTTGTAAATAAAAACAACAACAAAAGCTGCAATTTTCACAGGCTCCTCCATTACTTAGCTCGCGGTACACAGCTCTCTTGGCTGTATAGAGTAGGAGAAGATTGATGAACCCGAGGCATCGCGGTTCGAATTACAAAGAACTCGCGGCTATATAGAGAGCAAAACGAGAGCAACGCGCGACACACAAGATGATTCGCGGCGGTGCATAGCAGCGATTTGCCATTCGTCACGACGATGACTATTATACGTCACTTTTCTTTCTGCTGAACAAAGAAGCTCCTGTATACGTGATACAGTCTCTCTGTTTCTCGTGTACAAGCTATGTACTACATCTCGGGTGCGTGGTGGATTGTTTTTTAATTGCACACGTATATACGCTGTATTAATCCTCTTCTCGTTTGTTTTGCAATTATAGACGTAATCCCGGGCGGTAACGGATGGATCTCCGGTACGCGATGTATATACGGGGCGTTAGTCAGCCCCGAACGGAACAAGTGTCGATAAATTCAGCGGCAATCGACAGACGGACGCTATGCGCGCGTTTCGGTGCGCAGCAGGTAACGGACGAAATACCGCGCCTTCGAGTGCGATGTAACCGACGGGTTTGTTATGCGAAATTCTCTCCGCGCCGTGTGTTTACACGAAAGTCTCGTATTTTTACGTAAGATAAGGCGCTGGAAAACTCGACCGCGGAGCTTTACCATATAAAGAGCCGAAGGGCACGTATACGCGTACTGGTCGACAAAAAAAAAAAAACACGAGCCCCGTCCTATACATATAGCCTCCTTACGTAAGAAAGCACTACACACTCTAAATCTCCCAAGGCACACATCGAAATTCGGCGGGGCTCTCTCCGCAAGCTCGAAAGCTTTCAGACACGAACCGCGTGTCATTACGACCTCGTATACACGTCGGCTAAATCGCACCACTCTTCCGCCTGCTATATAGCCGAGAGTAGCCGAGCAATTTAGAAAAAGTCTCGCGAGAGTAGAGAGCCTATAAAAAATCGCTGCGCGAGTGCGATTAGGGCCGTAAAGAGCGTTTGTTTGCCGACGCGAGTGTAGGCAGCTATATACTATCGATCCGGAACTGCGGCCAAAAACTCGCGATACGATTATTATATCCGGAACTAATCGCGGTACATGCGGCCGACGGATATTGCCGGCGCTGCAGATTTATCGGGTCGAAGCTTTATCGCGAGCTTTTCTTCTCTCTCTCTCTCTCTCTCTCTCAGTGGCGAGTCGTTTCGCTGATTTCGAACGAGGACGACGATACAAAGACGTTATAGTATGCTCGCGTCTGTTTTGTATGCGATAGTGTATCGATCGGAAATTTTCTCGAGAGGGAGTGTATAGGGCCTCGTCGATAATCCAATAAAATTGATTTCCAAAGCGGCTTTCGCTCTCTACTCTCAGTGTCTTTGTGATCGTCAATATACACGTCCAATTAATCATCGGTCAAAGCCATTGATCGCTCTCGCAGTCATTGATAAATCCCTCGTGAACGATATCACGCGCGCCTATAGTTATTTTTCGTCCCAATAACCCCGTCATCGATCGTCGATGCGTAGGTACACAGACACAGGGAAATTTGCGCGTATGAAATTGCGTCGTTGTTCGCTGCAGCCTATACGCTTCGTTACACGTGTCTTTCAAAACGCGCGCTATAGGTTTGAAAAGGCCGTGATTAAATTTCAATTAGGCGACAAACTCGTCAAAACTATATGCATATATAGTGGACGCGAAATTATTTAGCGTAATTGCCAATTAGGCTTCTTTGTTATGCTTTGAAGAGAGAGAGAGAGAGAGAGAGAGAGAGAGAGCCCGATCCATCGGCCATGATCAAAGCTGCAGCGGGAGAGCTTCCGAGAATCGCAACAATCCGTTGGCTCATACTCCTTTGCCGGGAAGTTTCGTCCTATACGCGCCGAATACGCTTTAAAAGCTGCGCGCTATAGCTTTCTACACACGTGTGCAGACAAACAAACAAACGGAGCTAATTAAACACTGATTCCGCACCACATAAACTAGACGAGACGTTTACGCTCGTGTTCAAAGAGGCAAATGCATACGGGACACACCGTATAGCAGTGTAACGAAATATATATGCGGGAGGGTATAGAGCTTGCGAGATAACGCCGGAGTATAAGGGTCTTTATGCAAATTCGGGGGCTCGTATACTATAATCTTTTTCGTTTCTCGCTCACTGCGATTTCTCTCCAGCGAGTTTGCATCGTCGAGTGTGTGCACACACATCGTAGGTCAAAGTTACGTACTCCAGTCGAATCAGAACTTTCGGTATATACACTCGCGTACGAGCCAACGTGTATATACACTCGACAGCGGCGAAAATTCTCGACTCTAATTAATCAAACGCTATATACATATATTATAGGATCCACTCGTCTGAGAGAGCCATCTCATTAAGCGGGAGAATCCCCCCCCCCCCCCGCACGCGGACATACTCTTATCGTTCGCATGCTCGAGGAGAGACAAAATGGAGCAGAAGGGTCGTCCCGTTAATAATCTTAATCTCGAGCCTTTAGAGCGTGCACACAGCATCGCGTAACTCTCTAACGCCGTGTGCGCGTGTGAATAATCAAGAACGCGAGCGAGTTCCCGGATAAATAATCGAGAGAGACTCGAAAAAACCCCGGAATAAAGCGTTTCCCCGGAAATTCAGCGCAGCCTCTCATGCATAACTCATCGCAAGCTCGTAAAGCTTTTATCCACGCGGGAAATTTGAATTTTTCACGCCTCGCGCAAAAAACAGAGCCTTTCTCTCTCTCTCTCTATCGTCCCGTTGATTCAACGCGCTGTGTGTGTATACGAGGGAGTTAATCGTATCGAAAAAAAAAAGGGTGTAGAGCAAGTCGTGCCGTCACAGTCGATGCGGCTATATCGATACGGACGTGTCGAGAGCTTTTCGAGCGCTGAAAGTTTTATGCGAGAGCCGGGACGCTTTTTCCGCTTTTACGAGGCGCTCGAGAGCAACGCTCTCGCTGATTAAAGCTTCATCGTGAAAGTTTTACGCGAGCTTGATTTCGATTATTCGGAATAGGAAAAATGAATATGCATGATGCTGCGGCCAACTCGAAAACCGATAATTGACTCAAGAGCGCATTAACCTCGTGTGCACGTATACGCTATCGGATCCAGCCTCGATACACATAACGCAGAGCCTGTCTACATGCCCAGGATATATAACCGACTCCACCCACGCATCTCTCGCGCTTTCCCCGCCGACGTCATCTAGGCGCCGCCTGGAACGTTTTGCGTCAACGGTGCCTGTTCTCTCTCTCCCTCGCACTTTTTTCTATTTTCTCTCTATATCTCTCGACTTGTACAGCGTCTGGCCACCGCTGGCTCTTTTGTGCCGCCGAGAGATAGAAAGAGACCTTTCCTCGCTAACTTGCTCTCTTTGTGCAGGCTTATCGGCTTTTTTCTCCCGCACACGAGCGCTCCTTGAACTTGATTTTCGCGAGCGGTCGGTGTGTGTGTGTGTGTGTAATGGCAAAATAAAATTATTACACGAGGAGGGTTTCTTGCGCAAAATGTCTCTCTATACTCGGGTGACTCGTGTCGCAAGCCGAGTATTGTCTTACACGCCTGTGGAACTAGATATCGCGCGTGTATTGTATATATTTAGATCGAGAAATTTCGCAGCGCGAAAATAATATACCCGCGGAGTTATCCAATATAAGGAAAGCAGCTGTTATAGCGTTCATCGATCATCCGTTACTCAAAATCTCTCTCCGCACGAATTACCATCATACGCACGGCTCGTCGGGCGTATAATTTATCGCCTCGATCAAACAGCAGATGTCGTATACATTGTTTCGCGCTCGTCATCGGGCGCGAGCATCGATATAATCGAGATCGCGATAAAGCGCTCTCTGAATAAATTTGATCTGCGCGAACGCGCGGGAGGTCTAAAAACGACGAGCCATCAACTCGGGGGGGGGGGGGGGCCAAGATCCCAAATTCATTATATTATATTCCATTCACTCTAGCACTCTCTCAAGAGAGAAGCCGATCAACGCCCTTACAGGCACAAAACAATCCGTCAATCCTCGTCCGCCTATGAAGGGGGTCAGCTCTATGCACACACACAGACGCGCGAAGCCACGTGTCTGCAGCCGCGTCGTAGACCCGATGCTCCCAAAGTCGCGATTATCCAATAGTTGAGGATGTCGAGAGACAAAAGAGCGCCTGCGCCGTCGGCATCTACGTCACGCGGAATAAGAGCGGATCGAACGCGTTGGTTAATTTATCGGAGTCTCTGATCGTGCGCGAGGGTATATACATTTTTAGCTCCTTCGTTGTCCGAGAATGAATTTTTTATACCACACGGGGCGAGTGACTCACGTGACCGTGTCGGATTTTCGTGTACAGCTTGACCGCAACAGGGTGTATTACTCACCTGCGACAAAAAGAGAAAAAAAATTTCCATTAAAAATAACGTTCTTCGAAATTCGCTAAACGCAGACGTCTCGCTGCGCAGCATCGCGATCTCTCGATTAACCCTATCGGCTCGCGCCGAGAATAACCCGATCTCTTCCTCCTCTCTCCCACACCGCAATCACTGTCCATTAGGCTAATAATGCACATAAGCTATATATAACAGGAAACGTCGCGAGCGGGACTGTTTCTTATTTCTCTCTTTCTCTCGCGCGGCGAGTACTTATATTAACGCATAACGTAAAACTCGGCCGATAAGATAGAGCGAGAAATTTTATAATTCGAAAAGCGCTCGACGACAACACTTGCGTCCGCGCAAAAATAAACGCAGTAAAGCTTTATTATTCGACGAGCCGTAAAAAAGAGACGCGACGCAACGACGGCCTTCCAGACTGACGACAAAGCGACTCGTGCGCGTTTGCGAATCGAAAAATGAGGGACGAGATAGGCAGCGAAGTGTATATACGCGCTAGCAATAAAATGCGAGTTAACGCCTGTTTTCGAGAAGAAGCATCATACTCGCTCGAGCATCGAGGAGTAATGAAACGCCTCTCGGCTTAATATGCTAATTTAGCCTTCATCTTCGCGTTAAACGGTTATGTTTTAATGAAATCGCACCACACCCCCCGTGTTGTTGCATCAAGATTTCATCGGCCCCCGCCTAATTGCGCACGCTCGTCGTCGAGTGTTTGGCTTGTTCCGCTCGGCAAACACATCAGTCCCGAAAAAAAGAAGGAGCTGCCTCGCGGAGACACGTGTCCGCTCTCGAACTTTCGACAAAGCAGATAGAGGAAGAAAAAGCATTCCGTCCGTCGCACACTCGCCGAGAGAGAGAGAGAGAGAGAGAGAGAGAAACCCGAGCGTGTATTCTTTTCTTCGTTTTTTTTTTTTTTTTTTTTTGATGTACAACGCCAACGTCGTAGGAGAGACTCGATCCCCCTTGTGTGTGCCGAGAGCTATTGCTCGATTTGCATCGAGGCGGAAACGAACGCCGCTTATGTGTACCGCGGCGACCTTGGACCGATATCATCTGCGTCGCAAAAATCGGTACACCTTGTGTTACGCTGTATACTGGTTGAATTGGTGCGTGTTTTGCAGAGCCGCGAATCGAGTCTGCTGAACCACCGTTAGCGAACAAAAAAAATATATATATATATATATATATATATATAGGGGATCAGCCCGAAAGAGGTATGCAAATCCGCACGTGTCGCGAAATTACCTCCGATTCTTATTCCCCGCTCTCTCTCTCTCTCTCTCTCTCTCTCACTCTCAACTTGAATATTTCCGATCACGAATTCGCTGATAAGACTCTCTTTTCTTATTCACGAATTCAGCGAGTCTTCTTCTTTTTTCTTTTCTTTTTCGTTCAGACAGAGAGAAAAGCGCGACGAGCGACTCCCCGGGGACGGATTCGATTTGAAAGCGCGCGCGCGCGTGCGTGTGTAGGGGATAAACACGTGGCGAGAGGATTTTTGTACTTTCGCGGGGGTAGTCTGTATCGCGTGCGCGGATTCGATTCGACGCTATTCGACGTATATATATACTGTTTCAAGTGCAATTCGCAGCGGTGAAATATTTACGAGGCGTATAGAGCCGCTGCTGGTACACTGGTTGCTATACGAGTTTGACACAAACACGCTAAACAACGGCTGAATTTCGTCGGTGGGGGCTGCTCGAGAGAGACTCGCTGGTAAATACGATTAACCTTAATCGACGTAGTCGGCTATAAACGGAAGTCGCTGCTTGTCTCTCTCTCTCTCTCTCTCTCTCTCTCTCTAGCACTGCTTTAAGAGGCTGCGAGGTCGCGTCAAAGACGTTATCGTAATTTCTTCTTCTCCGCGTATAATACCATGTGGCAAACAGGTGACTCGCCCTCTACAACGGGCTTGTTATTCCCGAGCGTTATAGAGAGAAAAGGAGAAGCGAGAGCAATTTAGACGAAATTGCAGCGTAAGCCTCGAGCGCGCGCGCGCGAAAATAACTCGATCAAAATTGTCAATTAGCTTCATCATCATCGCAGTCGTGTACGGAGTAAACATCTCTGATTATCCGAGCGCGAATCTCGGGCAAATTAATTCCGGCCACTTCTGGCGGTGTCAGTAGCCGACTTGCGCGAGGTCGTCCCCGTATATATAGGTGTGTGCAGAGCGTTATATATCTACGGCTCTCTCTCTCGTTAGACTCTGTCTCTCGCTCTGGCGTCGTTATCTTTTACGAGCTAAAGCTTTGCCAGGAGTCGTACTCGTAATTGGGTATCGGGATTATGGAGTTGAACAAGTCGGCTATGGTGAGAGACGGTATTATATATATACACCACGTATCCTTTCGTTCGATAACAGGAGCTGGATCGGGCATTAATTCTCCCGGGTATCGCGCGTTTGCATAAAAAGCCAGAGCTCTTATCCGATATACCATATAGTATATTATACAGCCCCCGAAAATCTTCTCCTTTCTCTTACTCTCTTCCGGGTAACACCCCCGACAATGTGAGAAGGCTGTAGCTCTCGCTGTGTTATTCGAGAGGGAGAGAGGAAAAACCGGCCGCCCGTGGTGTGTGATGTATGGGATAATGGTCGAAAATGATGAAAGCCCTGTATCATTTAATCAAATCGCGAGTTTATTAAATGAATATAGTTTCGCTACTCCGCAACAATTCACGAAAGTAGCTAAATTTTAACAAGCCCGCGTAAATTGACGAGAGCCGTTCAGTCGCGGGGCCGGAGTCACGTTACTGCTATGACGTTGCGACCCAATTCTCCCCGTGTATACTTTGTACAAGCGTATATTCTCCGTTAGCGAAGCCCATAGTCTCTCGTTCTCTTATCGGCCCCGATTTTTCCTCGCGCCATTACTCCGAAATGAGAAACAAGTAATTCGCGCGCGCAGAGAGAGAGAGAGAGAGAGAGAGAGAGAGAGAGAACTCGTTTATTCCCGAGCTGCGCTGATTAAGCACCGAGACGAATTACCGTGGAAATTATTGCTCCGGCGAATGTTGCGATAAAGCGCGCGTGTAATTAATTATACCCGAACCGAATAATCAGCAACCTTGGAATAATGCATAAAACGAGACACCGTGCGTTGTACACACAAAACCATCGAGCGCGGTGTATTTTTAGCTCTTCTTCCGGCGGAAGCCGACGTCGCATCATCATCAGCAGCATCGCGCACGCGAGTGTGTACACATCGCGAGCGGCGAGAGGTCAAAGGCAGCGGCAGCCGCCATTAGCGCATGCATAGATCGAAATAATAACGCGAGCTGCTCTTCTGTCTTATCGTTAACCAGTGCCGATAGGGGGAACTTCCGGTTTCCGGCAGTTTAGCGCGACGCGGCTCATTTGCAGCTGTAGGAGTGCTATTGCTGCTGCTGCTGCTGCTGCTGCACCTTACGCTTGTATTGCTCGAGATCGCAGTGCTCGTATACGAAGTATTATAAGTCGACTTATGTACAGTAGCAATAGGAGAGAGAGAGAGCCTCGTCGGCGGCGGCGCACTCGAAATAGGAATCGTACCTGGAATTGCCGCGCGGCCTCGCCTATTTTAGCCCCTGCGGCGCTGCATAACCGACGCGGCTGCGTCAATTTCACACCGATGGCTCGCTTTATGCTCTCGCGCACATTTGTACGTTTGATTTTCTAGCTTTCAGCTGTCACCGGTTCTCTGTAATAAAAATTAATCGGAGCTACAGGAATTTCAAAGCGAGCGCCCGGATTTATTGCGACGAAGAAAGTTCTCTACAGCGCGCGAATTTCCCGCGCGCGGGGGGGAAAAACACGCGCCAATTTTCCCGCGCTGCAGCGGCGGCGTCTAAATAGCCGAGGCGTAATTTACGACTGTAAACAAGTTGCTAAACCGCCGGTGGATGTGTGCATGCTCGTGCGCTGCGATGAATAATCCATCCGCGCGTGTCATTAAGCAGCCGCGCACAAATCACAAAAGCCCTAGTCAAAGCAAATTGTTTAACGAACGGTATAAACAAGCAAGTTCAACGCTTCATTGTTATAGCACAGTACCGAATTTCTCGCGAAATTCAAATTCAGAACGCGCACTCGTAGGAGAAAAAATCGCGGCCGCGACGATCGCGGATAGACACGTACGAACCGTCATCGGCGCGTGCTTGGAAACTCTCCTCTACGCGTGCGCATCTAATTTCTATCGCATTCTTTCCCGTCGTTGCGAAAGCGGTAGAGTCGCGAGCGTTCTAGCTAGAAGCCGATACAACACTGTCTCTCTCTCTCTCTCTCTCTCTCTCTCTCTCTATTCTCGCTTTCCACCGAAAAATTCATCAGCAGCAGCGCCGAAAGAGAGAGAGGTGAGTGTCCGCTCGAAGAATGCCTTTGACTCGTCGCGCGATCCTTTTTTAGCGACCCAGTTCAGGCCCGGGTGGTATTATTTTCCTCGGCACAGCGGCAGTATAGCGATGATTCAGCTCCGGCGTCTCGTGTCTCGACGCCGCCTCGATTACAGCCTAGTTACCGGTTTACGTGTATCAGAGAGAGTGTAAACATGCGCTTTTCCTTTTCTTGATTCGTCCATACTCTCTTCTCTCCATTCGTGTAATCGATCGAGTTTTTTTTTTTTCTCGGTTGGGAGAAAGTCTATTGCGATAGAGCGCAAACCTCGGAGTATTTTTATACCTCGCTGATAAAGCATAAATTAGCCAAAGCTCCGACACGTGTTCTCTCCCCCTTATCGAATTCGCGCAACCGATAGGCACGCGCACATATGCGGAAAAACAATTACGATTCTCCACATGCGGCGCTGCTACCTCTTATCGCGTGCGTTTGTGTTTACTCGATACACTTCGTTTTTCCTCCTTCACTTTCTAACTGAGGCGACCTCGAGCCGCCGCCGACGCGAGTGGCTACGTGCACGGACACTTGGCGCCGATGACGAATTCGATCGGCGAGCGATCGGTTTATTGCTCGATTGTTTTTTCGGCTCCGCGCGTGCGCGTATGATTCAGATGCTTCAATATTTCGATATCGTTCGGCAATCGCGACCCAATAAGCATATATATCCAAGAGTTTTTACAACTCTGCTGTAAGCTCGGAGGAGAGAGATTTTATATCCGCGCGCCGAGTGACCCGATTTCGCTAGTGACCTTGCCACCTCTCTCGGAAACGGCGCGCGAAATTGTTTGAAAAAAGAAAAAACAAACGCGATCGCGGAATTCCGCCATGAGACGTCGGAGTTTTTCATTCAGAAATCCAGACGTTCCTGTACGTATATATACGCTCTCATCCCTCGAGCGAGCGATGAGATTCGCTTTTTCTATAAATAGATCGTCGCTGCTCTCTCGCGTAAAGCTTATTTCCGAAAAGCTCGTGAAAGCCGCGAGAAAAGACGTAACGAGAAGACGCGCGCGTCGCCTCGATAAACTACATACAAACATGCGATGCATATAATAGAAGCGACGTAAACAAGCAGCGCAGCGTTTTACGATCGAATCGCCGCCGCGTCGCGTATACGTATACGAGCCGATATATCGCGAAAGGGAGAATAACGCTTTTGAAAAGTGATTTACGGCTTATTGTGCAAGCCGGCCGTAAAATCGGCGCATATTTTCGGATTACGAGATGAGAGGGCGGATTTCTAATTAAGGAAGGGATATTTTTTTACGACTTCCTCGTTATCGATCATCATCGTACGTACGAATTTTTCAAATTTCGAACAGCCCGATCGACTGTTACGCGAGTCCAAGCGATACACACACACACACACACACACACCTCCGAGCGACAGGCGCGTTACGTCGTCGCGAGCGTTTCTATTCTTAGACGCGGCTTTTCACTCCGACTCTCTCGCCGGTGCATATACATATAGAATATAGATAGACACACACACACACAGACATACGAGGCTTGTACGAAGAGAAAGACACCGACACGGCGGCCTTCCGCGCTCGTTACGCTCAATTTTTTAGGAAGGTGTCCGGTTTTTTCTGCTATTTATCGAAACTGCAGCGTACAGGGGATATTTCGGGCTCTGGCTATTAGCCGCGAGCTATTTTTAGACCGCAGCTTGTCTCTCTCTCTCTCTCTCTCTCTCTCTCTCTCGCGCGCGCGCGAGCGGCTGACGCCTCGAGTTTTCCTCGTTAGATTAAAGAAGGAGTAGGTCATCGCGTTGTATATAGATTGTCTCCCTCTTATCGTGTCAACTTTGTTCGATGCACCCTGTGCGTCGAGAGAGCGGATATTAGAAGAAAGTTTCGTCGCTGCTGTTTATCGCTTGTTTGTTGCTCCCACTCGCACAAGTGCACGTATTATTTCGCTTCCTTTTGTTTTTACTCCCCCTAGCTGCAGCTCTCGCAGACACTGTACACTTCTATGCCTCTCTTTTCAGTCCATTTTGCGCTCTCGGCAGTTATTACTTCGCGTAGGTATATAAAACGGCTGCTAATGACTCCCTGCATTTTCATGATTAAATTCCAAGTGTGCTATGTATAAGCCAAAGCAGCCTCTCCCCCATCAATCTTCCCGGCGAATAAAGAAAGCAAAGCGAAGGATCGTTACATCTCTCTCTCGAGAGGCGCAGCGCACCTTGGACGATTCAGGATCGCAGGCGAGTGCAGCGCGGCCGCCGCCGGTTGTTTACGTCGCGACACGACGTCACGGACGCCGAGAACGAAAATAATGCGCCAGTTTTTTTTTTTTTTTTTTTTTTTTTTTTTTGCGTCGCGGCGTCGGCTATTTTTGCATTGTTGTTATTTTTTTCTCATCTCTCTATCGGAGGCGCTGACGTTTCGATAAGTGCGACCGCAATCGAGATAACGCGATTGAGATTGTCTTTGTTTTCTAGAACCTGAGTATAGTTTCTTCGCTGAATCATACACGGAGCGATTTAAATCGCACTTTCTTTCGACGACGTTAGGCGTGAATGACTTAATTCGAGCGGAGCTTAATTAGCCGAGTTAAGAACAATCGAGGCGATTGACGCACGCGTAATTAGCGTCGAAGAAAGGTCTCGCTGTGAGTTTCGAAAAGATAGGCATCGGTGTAGTGTACACACAGAGTCATCCCGGGGGGCTGATTTCGCAGGAAGGGTAAACGGCTTAATTGATCCAGTTCCGCGGAATCTAGTTATATCGAGAGTTGCTATATAGGAGGCTCGAGGTTGCATCGGCGAATTTTCAAGTGCACTTCGGTTAACCCGTCCCGTACAGCGTAATCGAATTAGTCTTTACTTCGCATTGGGCTAACATCGTCAAGTCGAAGTTGCGCGCGACTAATGACGAAATTAGCTTGCACTGCGTCACGTGCGAACTTTCAGGCGTCGTCGTCGTCGTCGTCGTCGGGGATGAGTACATAGTGCTGCGCGGCTTTATGGACTCGCTTTGTTTAAACAATACTCGGTTCCGCGTACAGAGCTCGTCCGTACGATTCTTCGAAAATCGATTCTATCGACGAATCGATTCGCTCGCTTATAATTTTTTTTTCTCGCTTACGCGCCTAGCGCTTTTATTTACTTGGTAATGCAACGAGTCACATGAGCGTAAATAAATATTCGCGGTATATAAGCGCTCAGATTAGATATCGAACACCTCATCATCGATAGCGACCCGTCGATATGGAATTAATAAGCGCTGATTAACGATTGAAGAGAACTGCTAAATTGAATGCATAGCGATCGATTTTTCGGTAAATGTTCCAGTATGTATACAAGCGTTGGTTGCAGCGCAAAACGTACCTTTGGCTCGACGCGCGAGGTGCGATATGTTCTGCCTGAGTATCTTGAGCCACATTCTGGTGCCGAGGCCGGTGCGCTTCCCTTTGACAGCCAGGATTTCCGCTTCCACGGTCTCCACCGTGTATACAACGGTAACTAAAGATATTCCACACAAGTTTTACACGACGACAACAGTCTCTCTCTCTCTCTCTCTCTCTCTCTCTCTCTATACGTTTTTTCACCGTCTCTCTTCTTTTCAGGGCTTTCGGCGCATCACTTTCGACGTTCGGCTCCGTTTTCTCCTCTAGCTCTCTCTCTCTCCGATACGAGTCGCGCACGTGAGCGAGCTGTGCAACAACGTGGCTCTCGCAGGTACAAAAGGCACTTTTTCGGGAACGAAATAAATCACAAAAATCGTCTCTCTCTCTCTCTCTGTTTTAGAAGTACTGCGACAATGCAAGCCGTGCCAAGAAGTATGCACACCTTGGCTTCTATACTTGTACGTGCGTGTAACGATCGATCCGAGAGACAGTGGCTCACTGAAGAACTCGCCGGTTGCGCTATCCGTGAAATTACGAGGCGGCGCTGGCGTCGTGTGTATAATATCGCGTGCCGCGGCGGCCGTGGAGTGGTGGGGGGAAACTACGCCGGCTGTGTATTCTTACGGGGGGGGGGGGGGGCTTACGGGTCGAGCATCACGTAGCCCAACCGTCGCCTCACGACTATAACTGCGCCGCACAAACACACGCGCTCAGCTGCCACTCATCTTTTGTGCGCGATGCACACAGTGTGCGACCGTTCCTTCCCCTTCTATAGCCTTGAGGACCGAGTGTGTTTACGTCGCGCAGGATGCAACTCGCTCGAAAAGGCGGGAAATCTCGCTTGTATATAAGTATAATCGCCGAGAGAAACTTGCAAATCCAGCCTCACGTTTATTTCGTAACGCTTTCGATTATTAAAATCGATTACAACGATCTCGATTTTTTATTTTCATTTCAGAGCGAAGAATAAAGCTCTCGGCGAAAAGATCCGCGGAACACGTGTATCGCGTTGCTATATCGGGCGGAATCGAGGCTCAGCAGCTGTCTCTCTTATTCGTTTTTTTTTTTTCCCCATCTCCCGCGCGAGGAGCCGATGATAAGATTAAATCGACGGTTCGCGCGCAAACGCAATATCTCGATCGGCTGAAAAAGTTTCGGAAAATATTTGGGAAGCCTCTCGCGTTTATCTCGTTATAGCGTATCGAGCAGGTCTTCCTCAAAAAAGGAGCTCGGTGCGACGGAAACGCCCGTCAGCTGGGGCATAAACAAATTTTCCCAGAGCCGATTAAAGACCGATTTTTCAGAGACGCCTCGGCATCCGTCGAACATTGCACGCTTCTGTTTGTTGGATACTACGCTTTTCCTCGAGATTGATGCTGGGGAGGTTCGTATTCTAATTTCGGCGCGAGATTAAAGTCGGACGGCGAAGACTAAGATTAATCGGAAATTATATAAGGCGCAGCTCGACATGGAGAGAGAGAGAGAGACGACGGGAAGCACACTATCGCCAGTTCGGAATCGGTGATACGAGGGCGCGTTTCCGCCGTCGGGGAAACCCAAGATCGCTTCCTCTCATCATCCTCAGTATTCTCGCTCTGTATCGCTTAATCGACTCGAGCTTTAAGCGTATGCGATGACTAATCGATCATTTTTACCTTCTATTGCGCACGATCGATCATCCGGAGCGAATTTAGAAGACGCGAGCCTCGATTCTTATTATAGACCCTCGCGCAGCTGCAATTTTAGAAGCGCAGTTTTCACGCTTATACTCGAATATTTTGGCTACGGAGCTGCGGTGTAATCCGCTTATCGGGCGCTGGATAATGAAACCGCGTCAAATTTTCCGAATTCGACGTCGCGCTGAGAGAGGAGCCAAATCCCTCCTGAGATATACGAGCCGTAAATTTTTACGACGTTGGGAGTACATAAACTCCAAGATTCTTATCTCGCATTATTGTGTACACATAAGCGTGAAAGTCTCCGTGTAAACCGGGCATCTCGCGAATTTAAGCCTCGTAGTCTCGATCGCGCTGTGTATTATAGAGAGGCGGCTGCGACTTGACCCAGATAGCAATTAAGATAACGCCGTATCAAAGAGCTTCGACTTTTTGCGCCGATTACGCGGACGTTTTTTTCACGATTTCCACTCGAAAAGGACGAAGATCGATAGTCCGAGTTGAAAATATTTACTCCGCGTGGATCGGTCGAAAACAAACTAATCGTGTCTGTCTATGAATAGCCCAAGCGACGATTAGACGATTAGCGTTCTTCAGGGATTCCGAGCGTCGTCGGAATTGAACTCGATTTTCCTTCGCGTAAGTATCTAAGCTTGACTCACGAGAGTTGCATTGAGGAAGAATTAAAGAAAATTTATATCGGCTGTTGTTGCGTTATCAGCGTGTAGGTGTGACCGCGAGTTTGGAACACTTGGGATTATTGCTCGAGAAACGTGTCAGTGTTGTTATACCTACGATAAGAATGATTTATATACGAGTTGATTAAAAATCTCGCCTGTTTTCGACACAGTTTGTACGCGCGACATTTACTACGCATCAATAATACTTGCGATGACTGTAGTAAAAGGTCTTATTCAATGCGAAAAGTGTCATTACCGAAATCGGGCCATTATTACCTTTAATCGGATTTTCAAGCAGCGATCCTGAAAAAATAACCCGTAAATAAGATCAATGTTGCGAGTGCTCCCTGTTCTGGTTGATTATCGGGTTCGACTATTTTTCTCATCCCGAAAATCCGTTAAAATATCAAAGAAAACAAAAGCGCCAAGCGTCACAGAGGATCCTTCGGGAAAAATGGCCTCATCCCGTGTTTTGAATTTTTCAACATTTCCGCTATTTAAAATTCCCAGGCTCGTACACTCTCTCCTTGATTAAAAACGCGACTCGATGGGAAAATGCGAGTTTCTCCGGGTCTATCAAAGAACAAAGCTTTGCCCGCGAAGCTCGAAAAAAGAGCAGATAAATCCGCTCTCTTTCTCTCGCAATTATCGCGTGGACGGAGAAAATTACGAGCGAGTTTCACCAAAGTCGCTAAACTGCAAAATTGAATCGGACGCCCGGATGGCGTGCGGAGCGAGTGAGAGAGAGGGAGGACAACTTTTCGCCTACTGCAACTCCCTTTCGATTCGCCGAAACGCGCGAGCTTATCTCGGCCGAGTTCTACGAGCTTTTTTATTCCTATATAGGGGCGGGGGGGGGGGGGGGGGATTCTTTTCTTCGTTTTCGAGCGCAAAGTTCTCGGCGAGATTTGAAAAGGGTAATTTCATCGTAATTTCTTTCGTCTCTTTCGCTGCTAACGTTGCGGGGGAGTAAAGGCGATTGAAAAATAAAGTTTCGATCGAATTCAGCGATGATCGAAAGCGATTTCAGCGTGCGGCTAATCGTTATAGGTATATTAAAGATAATCGAAATGCGACGCGAGCGCGGTGGTCATCGCGCGCTTCGTATCCTATGTTATTAACCGAGCGTACACACACACGTGGCGGCGTTTAATTATCGTGTCGCTAATTAGATGATAAACGCGGCGTATTTCGGAGAGCTTGTTCGTTTCTGCGAACGTTGCGATAATTGTCCCGCGTATACGTTATATATATATATATATATATATATATATATATATATATATATATATACGGTAAGGCTCGAAACGTTGTACATATCGAGTACAGCGCAGTAATAAAGTGTATGTATATATACTCACGTGTCGAGAATCCGTTCCTCTTGGAGCCGCCGTTTTTGTTCTTCTTGTTCTTGGGGTAGAGGTTACCGATCTTGCTCTGTCCGCAACCCATTTCTGAGCCGCGATCGAAGCGCCGGCCCTTGTACGTCTGTTCGCGCACTCGATATATGTATATATATATCTATACGTATACTACAGATCACTCGCACATATTCACACCTACGTCATATAATACATTTATACGACGTATACGCACTCGTAAGTAGAAGACACTTGTATTTTTTTTTTTTCTGTTAAAGCGCTTGATATAGAAGATCCTCTTCTGATATGTCGAGGCCCTGGCGGATGAAAGGTATACAATAGAATACAACTCGCTACTCCTCAGTCTTTTCCCGCCGCGGAGCTTCTGCCCTTTTGCACCTCCTTCGCTCCTCTTTGTACAGCTTGTCGTCGGATATGTCGTCGTGAGTGTGTGTGTGTGTGTGTGTGTGTCGCCTTGATATTGCGAAGATCCCTATAGTCTCTTATAGCTCCGTCTAACAGCTACTCATTATTGTTTATTGTACAGTCTGCTCCTCCTCCCGCTGATGCTCCTATTGCTTGCTACGTATATATATATATATATATATAGTCGATATATCCTACGCGTGGTCCGTGATTGTTCCTCAGCGCTGTCGATGGCTACCTGAGCCGACCTGGCAGCCAATCCATCTTGTGAGTCTTTCGCTCTCTGTCTCAGGTCCTGCAGCGCCACATGACGTTCGTTTCATCTATCGCCTCGGCTCCGTCGCTGCAGATGGTCCTCCTCGTCTCCTTCGCTTCTTCGAGGAGGTCGCGATCATTTTTCGTCGATTAGGACTCGTCGCTTTTCATTTTTCAATCGACGGATGCTGACTCGATTTTCCAGCGAGGCACCGGCTACGCTCGTGTTTTTCTTCTCCATACAGTCTTCTTTATCGTCGAGGCCTGGTTTTCCTCTTCCGCGAGTGGGGGAGGGGGGATTATCGAATTTGGCTCTGGAAAAAGAAGCACAACGCCGGACGTTAGCCTGGATTTTAATGTCCGAAATATGTTAACCCGGTTGGAAAAATTACGCGTAAAATAGAGAGCCTACGTGCTCGCATAATATTCGATTTCCAATGGAAGAGTATACTATACAGCTCGTGATTTTTCGGCCAAGTTTTAACGCCGGACAAGATATTCCGTTTGATCTTTCGAAACGATCGATTTTAATTTAAGCTCGGACCGCTGCGAGGCTGTAATTAAAATTAACGGCCGTCGAGGAATAAACGACTAGCGAAAATTTTTCGCGCCCCTTATATACGTACGATATCGCTCTTCGTTAGCATCGAAAGCCATTTATATTAATATCAAAGCCGCTTTTACCCGAGCGGTAAACGCATTGCCAATGCATAGAAGCATCATAGTCATCGCGACTATAATTCCGAGAGCAGTTTCAATCAAAACGCGCGAATCTAATCGCGCCTAAAATTCCAATTTTCTCGCTCAATCCCGCGCTTATCGATCCGATCCATCCCATTATCCGAACAAAAACGCACAGCTGTATAGACTGTCCCTCTCTCTCTCTCTCTCAGCTGAAAACAAAGCGACGCTCGAGAGAAGCGTTGAGAGAGCGGAAGTTGATTTTGCCGGACTGCGAATTCAAACGACCCTGGGAGCTTTTCACGCGCGTCGCGATCAATCGAGTGATTTGGACGATCCTCTGTATCGAGAGGGAGGGAAATTATGCGAGAGCGTTGCTTTCGAAATTAAAATAATCAACATCGTTCATTGCGTGCGACAGGCAGGAGGGTCGCGTTGTCGGAAGCAATATTCGAAGCGTCGCGATCGAGAAGACGTCCTCGTTATCAGAACCGGAATCGAAGTTTCGTCGCGGTGAGATTAATTGCCATTGTGCGATAAAAGCCCTTCGTTATTTTTCCATTAGCGCTCGCGCGCGGAATCGTCGTCCTTTCATGCCGAGGGCGTTTGTAATTCGAGCGATTAATTAATCGTGCTTCGCGATGATAATTAAAAATTTTATACAATGAAGCTAAACGAATTTTCCACCCACGTCGGCTAATTATCCCGCTCGTTCAATTAGGCCGCGTCGGCATACCCTTTTTTTTTTTGCAAGCTCCTTTGTGCGCTTCTGCTTCTAACTTTGATCCAACGTTAAAATACTCGATACTCCAAAACCAGAGCACATCCTAGCGCGTATTCAACCAGTAATCAGCTTCTGAATCCTTTACCTCCCGTTTGAAGCCTCCAAGAAGAACACGAGGACGACAAAAGGGAAAATTTCGAGCACGAAGCGCGTCCGTCGGTGTATATACACCGCGAAGAAGCCCCGACATTTGAAATCTCTTATTTTTTCAGAAAAGCCCTTGTAATTCCTCCACGACTCTTGGAGCTTCAAAATGCGCGTAATCCGGTTTCTCAAAGCCTCAAGACACTTTGTGAAAAAAAAAAAAACACTCGGAAGCAGACGACGGCTAAACAATCGCGCGCAATCAGCATCATCTCTGTGTACGTACACCTTCGACTTTAATTTCACACACACACACACGCGCGCTAAGAGAGACAGATCCCAAGGGAGAGAAGGTGGGTGGCGTCGCGCTATCGCGTTACCCTCGGGGTGTCTGCAGCCGCCGCTGTGAACTGGGTCAAATCCCAACGCCTATGTGTGTGTGTGTGTGTGTGTGCGAGTGCGTCGATTCGCCCTGCGCGAACTGGAGCAGCGAGGAGGGGGGGGGGGGGATTGATATTGCCGCGATTTGGCGGGAGAAAGTATAGAGCGTAATTTAAATGGGAAAAAACCCGGGCTCCTCGAAAAAAGAACTTGAGCACTTCCTGCCGTGCTATACTACTACGAGTTTTTCTCCAGATTCAAGCATTGCGCGCGGATCAGTGCATAAAAGTCAGCCGACGACTTTTTTCGCCATCGGTTGGAAAGCTCCGCTGAGAGGAAAGCATACACGTGTATTGAATTACGGAGCGACGAGATTCTTTGAGAAAGTAGATTCCGGTAGACAGATCAGCTACGCGTGTTACGAGTAAATATGAGTTTAATTTTAATTTCGTTCGATATGAGCGCGAACAATGGCTTCGCCGTTTTCTCTCCCCGAATTTTAAGAGCCGCAGAACACTATCCAGCACGTCGTAAAGAAAAGCCCGACGATGCTCGCGAGAGATAAAGGATTTAAGACCTCAACAGGTAGCCCGACTCGCTCTGTGTGCTACGTGTATAATATATACAATCCGTCATTGGACGTCGAGTGCAGCCGAAGAGAAGCTCTCTCTCTCTCTCTCTCTCTCTCTCTATATATATATATATATCTCTTTGGATGCGGGTCGCATGAAAAATGGATCATCCCCGCGCGGCAGGAGTGCTGCACTTAAGCCTCTGAGCCGTTAACCGGAGCTAGTATACACTTATAATACACGTGCTCGGCAATAGCACACTCTCAGCGATGATCTTCCGGGCCGTCGGCCTGGCAGAGCTATATATCGCTGAGGTCAGTTACACGCCAGCGGCGAATCGATAAAACACCAGCAGCAGCAGCAGCAGCAGCGGGGCAGCTTTGACCGGCAGTATATCCGTAGCACGAGGCTCGATCGAGCTAATTTCTGCGCGCACTCACCTCTCTCGCTCGTTCTCACCGTCGATGATTTTCCGTCAGTCACGTGCGACCACCTGAGCACAGAGTTCACACGCCCGATCACCTGGGCGAAAGCTCGATCGCGCGCATGCGACAGGGACTTCGCTGTCTCTTCATCCCATCGCGTTCGTCCGCTCGAGAAGGAGCTTTTTTCTCTCAAGATGTGTACGGGGCGACGCGCGCTGATAGAGAGACTACCCGGAAGCTTCGGGAGAGACGAGGAAATAGCGTTCCTGTTGGCGCGGGCCTTCAGCATCGACTGGCCGAGGCGCCGAGACGACGACCGGGATCGGGGCGCATGCGCCGCCACCGCCGCCGGCACGGGTGGAATGTGCTTTCTCTCTCTCTCTCTCTCTCTCTCTCTCTCTCTCTCTCTTCGTCGTTCCGAAGCATCTCTCGAGGGGCTACGATAGCTGGGTCAGTGAGAGCACACGAGGTAGAAGGGGAAAGTGAGCCGCCGATGCTACTGTGCTGATGCTATACTATAATATTCTAGGGCTACGCTCGGGCTTTTCGTTTATCGATGGTCATCTCTCGCTCACTGCGAGTGTCGTTAATTTTCGAGCGAGAGTGCGATGCCTGTTGCTCGTTGATTGAGCGAAAGCTCTCTCGATGGCATTGAAAATTGAAAAATCTGAGCCTTGCCACACCCTATAGGTATAGATAAACTCCCGGTCGACTACTGTCCGAGGAGAGCGAAAAAAAAAAAAACGATGCAAAAGTCGAGTCAGCCGCTTAGCGCAAAGTCGCCTCAAGTACGAACTTTTTAATTAAATTAAGCCGCAGTTGCCGCGGCCATAATAATATAATCCCAACTCCCGAGCACACGCGACGACTTCCCGATTCGTTATACGAGGATTAGAGTAGGGAAAAAAAAAAAAAAAAGCAGCTTCGACCTTCACCACACAGCTCGGGGATTCCCGGGGACGACGGCAACGACGATCCTATATATAATATAGCTTCACACGCGAGGACTGATATCGAACTTTGATTCCCGGATCGCGGGACTCGGAATAAATTTTCCTAATCTAGCGGTAAACTCCTTTCCGTTTAGCGTCGGCCTCTCTGTCACGCTCATTTGGCTTTACATATTACGGCGCGAAACATAATACGATTTTCCCTTTTTTTTACCGGCGGCGCGAGTCCTGGGGGTGTAACTCCTCTAAGGAATTTCCCTCGCGTAAGAAGAAGAATAAGACGAAGGGGCAGACCCGGGATGCCTGTATATATCAATTCGCCGTGTACTCTACACCTCGAGTTATTTTACGCCACAGGATGACTCCTCGGGGAGTGAGCTGTCTCCGTGAGGCTTTTTTTTCGCTTTATACGCGCGACTCTGTATATGCCCGCGGGTGATTATTTTGAATTCTTACACGTGTACTCGCGAGTAGACAGCGCGGCTGAAGGGTGAGAAACAAGGAGTATGCACTTGAGAGGAAGCCTTAGCGGTTTGCGTTTGTTTGTTTAGACTAGAAGCTTATATAATGAGGCGAGTGCAAATACGCTCGGCAGACCGTTATCGTGGTCGCCCGACAAATTTAATTAAGCTACCGACTACAGCTCGAGGAAAATACATCGGAGGGTTGTGTTTTTTTTTTTTTTTTTTTGGATTTTCACCGAATCATATCTGGAATACCCGAATCGACCAGCAACACGCTCGTAGTCGCTCGCATCAATCAGATAAGGTATCGAGAGCATTGCGCGGGTAATTTAATTACGAGTAAGAGCTGAGAGACAATTCGATTTATGAATAAGCGAAGCAACGTCTCCGTATACGAGGCCATTGCGGCAAATTAAATCCGGCTCTCGAGTAATTGAAAATAGGAACGATACGGATTACTGGACACATATGCTTCTCTCGTGTGTATACACGCCAATTTCTAAGGTCTCGCACGATAATCCGGTCTCTCCGAGTATTGTGCATGTTGTGCTTATCGAGTGTATATATTTTGTTATATAGCAATTAATCAAACGCGTTTACTCTCTCGGGTCGCGAAGCGACAAGCCGCAAGAAAAGCAGATTTTGCTCTGATGGCGGATTCGACAGAAATCCTTTTATCTCGTAAACGGGATTACGGCCCGGCCCATCCCGTTTTTCTGTGACGTGAGCACTTTACCGAGTTATGGCTCTCTTTCAAGGATTTAGCTATACTTTTCGGAGAGTTAGAGAGAGAAACATCTTCTCGAGAGCTGTATAAGATTGTCTTATCGTCGATGAAGCAAAGGGATAATTCGAAATTGACTGCCCGAACCTGATTCTCTTAGCAACGAGGGGTGTATGTACTGATTGACGCGAGCTTTGTTACGAATTTTTTCCTCGGGAGCGAGTTTGGAACAAAAAACAAAAGCTTTATGAAAGGGCTAAAGGACGCGAGCCAATTGAAAAGCTTATTTTTTTTTGTTTGTATCGTTTGTCGTTCGAAAAAGTAGGTCATCTTGAAATATCAATCGCATAAAGGTATACGCACGTACAGTCGTAAAAAATTTTACGCTTCAAAGCTCGCAACGCGAATGTCGTATTCGCAGGGCTGACGATGACGATTCCGAACGTACAATAAAGCGCGTGAAAAAAAAAAAATACCGCTTCGATTCCCTTTCAAAATGCAGCCGCAATCGATTTCTATTGAAACGGTAATTACAATAAAAGGACATGGCTCGAAGCAATGCATTTTATAGTACTCGCGGACTACTCTCGCTCTCGTTTTCATCTCGTCCTGCGCAATTGTCCAATAATGTACATCTCAAAGCCGCGGCGTTTTCATTATACATTTTCAATTCCGACAATCTCGCAGCAACCAGCTCGCGGCTACCGATCGATTTTCTCCTCTCCTCGCCCTCCAGCACACACACACACACACACACGCAGAATCCGCATTCGGCGGCCCGATTGATTTTCTCTCGCTCTTTTCCCCCTGCGACGGCCTCAACAGGTGCGCGCGCGGGCTCTTTATATTTTCGCACACACGAGCCTACCTGTGTGTGTGTGTGTGTATACCATGTGCGTAACATTTTGCGAGACGCGCGTCATCGAAGATCAGCTGTGCGCTGAATTTGCAAAACGCGTTGAAAGCTTGATAAAGCGTCGAAAAGAGCGCCGTTTGTTCGACGCCTTTTTTTTTCGCTCGCAATCGCCCGCGAGGACACCCTTTGCGATGACGTTGGTAGATAGATAGCCGATGTAAATAGAGATAAGGGTCGGAGCGAAATTGGTTATTTTGGACTTTTTTGGGCGTATCGCCTGCGTTTCGTTATACAATACACTCGATCGACCAATAATGTATCCCTCGGGATTAGGGTGTATATGCAAAGTTAGAATCGATACATAATACGGAAACGGATAAGGAAGTCGCTTGCACGTGAGTTTGTGTGTGCGTGTGTATTTTTGGTGGCCTGCACGCGAGCTTTAATCGTATAATTCTGATTCCGAACGAGAGTCGTGACTTCCAATTATTTCGTTACAGCGTATGGCTCTCGCGGAATATAATAAACAGAAGCTTCCCTGTGCGCGTCATGCAACAAAATATATTCGACGAATGTAAATTAAATACGATTTTCACCACCGTGTTATACATTCCATCGGTGAAAAAATCAAAAAGAATCGAAATATATGTCGAGGGAGGAATCGATGAAAAGTCGAATTCTCAAATGAATTGAAATGTTTATTGAATATTTTAATATTTCAATAATTATGTACAATTTTTTTAAAGATCACAAATCCAATTATGCATTATACAAGAAACGTTTTTTTTTCTTGGAAGGAAATTTCGAAGAAAATCATCGTAATATGTATATAGTATGCTGAATAAATTATTTTTAGTGCAAACAATCAAAGTATATACGTAGTTCATTATTGCGAATTCATGGATCGAACATTCGAAATCAACCAAGATGCTCTCTCACACTTTACAAAAGAGATGAGCTTCCGAGCTATACTCGAAGAGCGCGAACAGCAAAAAAGAGAAGAGTAACAGCAGAAATTCTTCATAGTATACATGTACACTCTTTACAAACGTAATATTGGCAACGATATATAACGCAGAACGCTCTCTTTCTCTCTCTCTCTCTCTCTCTCTCTCTCTCTCTCTCTCTCTGTGAAGTACTTTTCGTGTAAAGGATATCAACATCTCTCGCTCCATATGTCTTTTACTCTCCGCTACAAAACGAAAAAAGAAAAACAAAAAGGAAGTACAATAATAAAAATAATATTAATAATAATATACGTCGCACCATCGCGCAGTCGTAAATCGCCCCCTTAATAAGGGACAGTCGAGTGCAGGAGCGCGCTCATTCGTACTTAATCGTAGGTAAGAGCTTTTTTGTTTTCTATATAATACTCGAGACGAGAACCGAGAAAGAAGGTTCGTAAGGTACAAAAGTCTCATTTTTTATCGACCACCCTTTAGGAATTACAATGTTTCCACGGACGATTGCCTCGTCGATCCGCCGCGCGACTTTTAAATGCCGTCTTTTCTCTTATAGTACTCCTAGTAAAATTATCCTTAGTTTTACATCCTTTTTAAGGATGCCGCGAAAAAATGAACGGATCACTATGCTCACATATGTCTCGTATTTGTAGTTTTTTTTCCTTCTTTTTTTCGTTTACCTTAATGTTTGTCTGTATTTTGTAATGCACGTGTAAGTGTGATGGTGAAATGTTAGACGCACGCGCAAAATGTCGTTGATGATTGTTTTAGGGGGAGGATTTTGTGATTTTGGCTAATAGATTTTTGCTTAAGGTTCAATTATGCTCCTTAATCAGGAATGCCTCAATTTTTAGATGTGTTAAGTTTTTCTTTAAGTTTTGTTTAAAATTACACTTAATGATTTTTCCTAGAGTTTATTGCACGTAGAGAAAAGAAGTGCGAGCGTGCTGCGATCATAATTCGAGTCAAAAGGAACTCGCGATGAAAATAAAAGTTTAATTAGCTCTAAGATAAATTAAGGAAAAAGAAAATACGTGCTTCTTATACAATTCGTTAGATTTTTTTCGATTATTCACGATTAAACGCAAAGTTCTCAAGGCTCAATAGAACCGCTTAAATAAATAGAGCTTGAAGTGAAAATAAATCGATTCTTCTTACTCGATTACGAATCACATTTAAAATCGTGATATCTTCTTAAAGTAACCGACGTCTTAGCCTAAAAAACGTAGATTACAACTTTTTTGTAATTTTCTTTTCTCGTTGATGTCTGTGTCAGTGTAGAAGTGTATGAAAGTGTGTGTACACATAGAGAAATTATGTATACATGTATGTACATGAACAATAGCAGTTGTCAAGGCTCGAAATCGAACAATTTTTCGTGTGACTCAAATTACTAACAATCCTAAGTGACTCGATTGACGCTTTCTTTCTTATACTGTATATAGCATTCCAAGGAGTGATTACCTTTGGAAAGCTTCTTATGTTGTCGAGATATCAACATCGTTATTCAAGCATTACATATTGGTTTAGTAATCAACAGGAATCCGTCTCCGAGGGTAATCACTGCCTCACATTTTCAATACTCCATTGCTCGACCCACGAGTCTCGTCAACAGCATCATTACTCCACTCCTCTTATTCAATAGGAAGTACCCATCTCTCGACACTTCTCACTCTCCTCTAATACATACTTTACATCGACAGAAGAAAAACAAAGTCCACACAGAGGAGTCTACGCCTCTCTCGCGCAATAATCGCTCCCGCTTCCATACAATCTTAGAAACCTATCGTACAGATTGTTCTCAGCCGAGTAATAGTAGCGGTGATACATCTTCGTTATGTTCATCGTGTCTTTCGTGAATCTTCGCCCGACCTCCATTTGCTCGTGCCTTCAAATGTTTCCGCCGCTAGGGTAGAACGGGAAGGAGCCGAATTGAAAGTTGACGGGCGTTTTGGGCGACGCGCACGTGTACAGGAAATCATCGCTCTGCAGCTGGGTTCTATTGAGATTCGGCTCAGAAGTCGATCTCGTGATCTTGGGCAGACCGCGCAACAGGCTCTCAAGGCTGGCCAGGATCTGCCGAAATATTGGCCTGTCGTCGCGAGAAAACTTGATACAGTCCTCCGTCAGTCGACGCAGAGCCTTCGGCGTGTCCGACCGCAGCTTGTTCAGATCCGGGCGCAGGTAACCACGACCTACCATAAACAGAATCTGGTCCTTGTTATTTACATGGGAGTAGGGCAGTTGTCCGGCCAGCAGCTCGAACAAAACTACTCCGAAGGCGTAGACGTCCGACTGGAAACTGTAGGGGTTTTCTTCCTGCATTCTGATGACCTCAGGCGCCATCCAGAGAATCGAGCCCGTGGGCTGATGGAACTGCAACGAGCCCGACCACCTCGTCTTGGCCGTGGCCAGACCGAAGTCACCGATTTTTACCGTCAAGTCATCGTGTAAAAAGATGTTGTTGCTCTTTAAATCTCTGTGAATTATATTCTTCGCGTGCAGATAGTCCATACCCTGAGCCGTCTGTCTGCCGATCTCGATGAGGGTCAACAACTGGAACTTGGACTCGAACACGTGCAGATGCTTGTAGAGCGACGAACCCTCGCACCACTGAGTCACGATGGCTAGCTGTGGCTTGCTTACACAGCCCATGAAAAGCAGAATGTTAACGTGGCGCGTCTTGCGCAGCACCGCTACCTCGTTCTTGAAAGCCTGCAATTGAGCGGACGTTGGAATCTTGACGTTCAAAGTTTTAACAGCAACGGGTCCGTGCCAGTGTGCCTTGTAGACAGTTCCAAATGATCCGGAACCGATCCTTTGCCCGACGAGTATCTCATCGGCCGGTATCTCCCAGTCCTCGATCGACTCTCTCGGCGCGAGCAGGTTCTTCGAGCTCTCGTCAGCGGAACGGGCCCTGGGCCGCTTCGGTCTCAGAGTATTCGTTGGGCTAGCCTGCGTTGACTGGCTGTGCTTGGTTGGGCTGCTTCCCGGCGAAACGGGCGACTGTGTCGTGCCTGTCGTTCTGCTGAGGCTCTGCGAGCGCGTGTACTCGTCGAGGTTGATCGGCTCGCCTGGACCACCTGGCTTGACCGTGTTGAAGCAGACGTTGGGCGCCGAGCTCGAGCGGTCCTGCTGGGCAAGAGTTCTGGGAGGCCGGGGTCTGGAGGTGGTGGCCAGAGAAGGCGAGATGCCGTATCCAGAGGGCAGTTGCAGTATGCCCGCGGTCCTCTCGGGATTGTGGGCCAACAGGGCCTGGTAGTAGGCATCTTGCATGCGCACCTGATGGCAGAGAGCGGGTACGCCGTTGGCGCAACGCTGATGGAAGCGGTAGTTGCAGGTGCGGCAGTAGAAGCCCTGGAAGAGCAGCTTGTGGCAGCACTCACAAAAGGCCAGCGAGAAGAATGTCTTGCGCACGAAGTTGTGCGAAATCGAAGTGGTTATGGGAAACTTGTCGAGAATCTCGACGGATATCTCGTCGCACTCGAGGGAGGAGATGTCCGTGTCCCAAGGTATAGGGTACTTGGCGTCGTTGCTCGCCACTATATAGACGACGCACATCTCGGTTGTCAGGTTCCGTAGCTTCATGGCCTTGGCCAGGGCGTCGCGTAGCGAGAGGCTCTCGCGCACCTGGACGCTGGTGCGCTGCTGATTGGGCAGATGCGCGCGTAGCAGGGACTTGAGGGGCGTGCGTGGAGCCGCCTGTTTGGAGTACGTGCCGCGGGACGACGTGTAGATGCTGCTGGCGCTCGAGCGCAAATCAGAGTTGGTTGCGGAGGAGGATGCATTGGTGACGATGTCATTGCTGCTGCTACTGTTCGGGGCCGAGGAAGAGGAGAGCTCCGTCATGGAGTTCAGGATCTCTATAAGCTTCTGCTCCTTGGTTTCGAACTCGTGAAGTTTGGAGGTGAGCTCTTGGTACTCGGTTAGGTAGATCGAGGGCGGGTCCTGGAAGCCAGCGAATCGGTTGTTCAGAGCGTCGATGTTCTGCCGGGTCACGTGGATCACACTCTGGATGTTGCGCAGCTCATACCTGCCACATTTCAACGTTATCATTAGATTCATTAAAAATAATGTATAAATCGCGATCGTGAACAAATTTGTAAAACTAGGTCAAATGTTAATATGTTTTGGACGTCAATCCGCCGTGTATTTAAATACAATCACGTAGCAATGAGTCACGAGTTACTTATTTGGAAGAACAGTTAATAACTGGGCTTTGTTATAATGTGATCTCAGTACCTCACAGGATCTGTGGTATCCAGGTAGGCATCCTCAGAGTCGCTGAGGTCAACCTGGTCTGTCCCTCGGGAACACATTGTGCCCTCAAGGGTCATGCGAACCCTTCTTCTTCTGTGTCGGCGACCACAAGGTGATTCGGTTCTTCCTTTGCTGCGACGAACTGGATGTTCACCGATTTCTTTAGTTGGGATGAGCGAATAGTACCTGTTTTACAGACAACTCAATTAGTACCGAATTTATCCAACAGCAAACAGACTTAATCATTAAAAGAGAGCACGGCAGTTTACACTCTGCAAAGTTTTCCTGATCTGTCAAACAATTTACTTGCACCAAACTAGGTTATCAGTGATTTATCGTGTATCAGGCAGTAGAGTACATTTTTTTTTTTTTTGTCACAAGCTAAAAGAGCCCACGCCGGAAGCTAGAGTCTATCGAGAGCCTTGACGCTGGTGGTACGCTTTGCGAATGCCAAATAACAAGAGCACCGTTCAGCAAGGTCAGCACATACAGGCAGAGCTGTGGACCGATTGCCGAAAATTTTCAATTTTTCCACACAAGAATTGACTTTTACTCCGTGCACAGATCAATACAGCTCCGAGGGGATGCATCGCGAATAGGTTAGTTATTTAAAGGCCATTTCGGAGTCCGCGAGAGAAAGGGACTCACCTGGATTCGCCGATCACGGCCATGGTGCCTTGGCTAGGTAGAGCAGCATCCTGGTGCCCGACGACCTCCCTGGTGGCGGCGGCGTCCTCAGCGGCGGCGACGCGGCCCGAGCGTGCTCAGCTCCTCAGTTCAGCGGCCGCAGCTCTCCACCTCGCTCCGGCGAGCAACACCACCGCCTGACGACGGTGACAGTGCGCGGCCTCGGACGACGATTGGCCCTGCTCCGGCTGCTGCTGCTGCTGCACCACCGCTGCTTCCTCTGTCTGATGTTGCTGCTGGTGCGAGGGGGACGACAACGCTGCCGTCGTGATCCTGCGCGGCATGCCGTGGCCCGAGGACGGTTTCACCTGGGGTTGCTGGCTCAAGTAGTCGCTGCTAACCTGCTGCTGCTGCTGCTGCTGCTCTCGTTGTCTCTGTATGCTCGTCTCTCTCTCTCTCTCTCTCTCTCTATCTCTCTGCCTCCTTTGTCCCTGCTGCTGCTGCTGCTTTTTGTCTTCTCGGGTTTCTCGCTCGCGTATAGCTGTACGACGGAGCACACACACACACACACACTAATACGGAGATAGTGAGAGAGGGACAGGCACGAGAGTGTACGCGGCGGCGGTGCGTGTGTATATCTATATCTCTCTCGCTCTGTCGTCTCGGGACGCGGCGCACTGGACTGGACTACTTAGAGCCGCGCGGAAGAGAGACAGAGAAGACGAGTCGCGCGCTGCTGTAGGTATGTTATATAGCTGTATATACAATAGCCGTGGTGGGCCTCTCTCGCTCTCTTTTTTCGTCCGCAGTGTGCCGTTCCGAAGGCGGCCCGTGTTCTCGATCCGCAGCGGTACCTTCTCTCGATATCTCGTACTGCGGAACTCCACTCCCGACTCCAGTCTCCGCAACAGAGCGAGAGACGGTATACCTATATATGTATAGATGTATCAAACAGCTCGTCCAAGCTCCGCTCGCGATCGGCTCTCTCTTTCGACTCTCCGCGGTTCTCTCGCGTCTCGACCACTAGCTCGCGAGCTGAGTAGCTGCCGTCGCCGCCGCACACGCGCGCCGACGAGCGTAGATACGTATGTGGTATGGGGGGAGGAAAACGTTGAAGAGCAAGGTCGCGCCGCCGCCGCCGCCGCCGCGCTGTCGTGCAGGTTGTGTAGTCGTAGACGTCGTGTACTGCTGCTAGTCGCTATACTGCTGATGCTGTGCTCGCCGCGATGTGTATACACCGGACGACCGTAGTAGCGCGCGCACACCGCTGCCCGGGAGGAGGGGCGAAAGCTGGAGATATGTGCTTTTTAGGTTAGGGGAGGATTTCGCACGGTGTTGCTGGGCAGCTTTATTTTTTCCGAGATGCTGGAACGAGATTTTTTTTTTTTCGAGAAAAATTGACGTTTGAGAATAAATAAAATAATTCATTCGAGATCAAGTGCGATTTATAATTTATATGCTAAAAAATCAATGCGAAATTCTAAAGCAATACGCACGACGAGCGAATCGACACTTCATCGATAACCAATACTTTCGAACGTTGTCAAGTATAGGTAGTAGAATACAATTTCACGTAAACTGCGCGTTTCTCCGAAAAGCTCGCTGTAAAACGATCAGCGTAGTTGGACGTAATTTGGCGGCAAATTTGAATACATCGCACGGCAGCGTGCGCTTGCAGCTCTCAGGAGTATAAGTATTGATCATTAGTCGAGATCCGCAACGAGCTCTTCCCTACGTAAAATTCAGACGGAATAGAGACAGAGATCCCAGGTTTCTCCATAAACGCTCGCAGCTCGTCGTCGTCCAAAAATATCCCCATCGTCAATATCATCGTCTCATCCCCCTCGTGGTCCTCGTCTCGAATCGTCACGTCCCCGGCTAACGCTCGACTATAGGCGTATTATAAATACACATCGCAGCCTCGAGGCGGCCGGCTTCGCACAAGAGCTCGTCGCGAGCTCTTCCCGGCCGGCAGCTGCTGCGCGTACTTCCGCTGCACCGGCAGTCCCTCTGACGTAAGCAGCGTACGCACGCGGCGCCGGCGTCCGGGACTTCTGACGTCATACGCGCGAAGCGTACATCAGATGATACATCGCAAGCGTTGCCCGGGCGACGGGCGGGGAGGAGGATCCTCTAATTGCCGCCGCGCAAGCCGAGAAGGGTGCAGCGCGGACCTTAGAGAGCGCGCCGGGCCATTTTTGTTTTCGAATCGCCGTCAGGGACGCGAACGACTCCTCTCTCTCTCTCTCTCTCTCTCTCTCTCTCTCTCTCTCTCTCTCTCTCTC
>QLSS01000003.1:400712-473343 GCA_024372645.1 Trichomalopsis sarcophagae
CTCTCTCTCTCTCTCTCTCTCTCTCTCTCTCTCTCTCTCTCTCTCTCCGTGTGTTATTGTGTAGGTATATAGGTACGCACGCGCGAGGGGCATAAGGGGCAGACGAGGGATATATTTATACATTATTGGTTTTTCCGCTCCTCTTTTTATCGCGCGCAGAGCCGCCGCTCTCGAGGCTACTATGTGCTGGAAAAAATTACGCGCGCGTATATTATAATGATCGATATGATGGATAATCGTCATCGGGCAGGGAAACACGGACGAGGAAGTAATTATAACGCGCGCGTCGTGTATCCACCCCCGTCTCTCTCTCTCTCTCTCTCTCTCTCTTTCTCTCGTACGGCTATAATTGCGTGCGCACGAAGGAGGAAGTCTGTGCTGCCTCGGCAGTGAATTTTTGACTGTCGAGGCCGAGCGCTGTACACATTTTTCCCTCCCCTGCGCCACCGGAGAGCCGTTGCGTCATCGACTCTCTCTCTCTCTCTGTTCTTCCTCCGTTCCTTGGCTATACATATACGCGCGATCGAGTCTTCTCTTTTCGATTCGAAATGATCGATTGCGTCCACGTCCTATCGCTGCGGCTCTTTTTTTCCGCGAAAAGCAGCCGGCCGGTTGCCTTCGCTACGGCGTATTGCGTCACGGGAGAGCTGCGCACTGCAGAGCTGACATATACGCGCGGAATTATTATGCCCGAGCCGCAGCGTTTAATTTGAATAATCGCGCGCGAGCGAGCGAGTCGCTGTTTACATGCCAATCGGTCGCTCGCGGCGAGCGTGAGCGGATTTCTTACATTCGAGGAGGCTCGTGCGTCGGCTGGTATACTTTTATTTTTAGAACGCAATGCACACCTATATAGTGTGTGACGGGATATAACGCGCGCAAAATTTCATTATAATTACACGGCGCTCGTGTAAGAGCTGAGAGATTGTTTTACTGCTCTCCGCGGACGAAGCGAAGAAAAACGAGTGGATGGCTTTCGATATAGAGCTAATTGATGGGAAGGGAGAGAGAGAGAGAGGCGTGACGTGGGTGCTCCATGATTACGATGCTTTTTCTCGGCTGGTTGATGAACTTGCGTTAGGTGCAGATTCCCTGTGACGTACGCCGCACTATATACCAATATATGTATACGCCATAGGCGGAGCTTAATCGTTCAACAGCCTTGCGTCGATGTTGCGCGCGCGCGGGAATTCAATTTTTACGAGCTTTCTATTCTCTGACGCTATTGCGCTTTCTTGGAATGAATTAGCGAGAATAAAAAGCAATAAAATATTCAACCAAGAAATCCAATTCGAGTAGCCCTCTTTAGCCAGTAGCGATCGAATCGCAGAGCTGGAAAGCTCGCTATCGCAAAGCGGATAAGCGCAGAAATTCAAAATATACACAATAGCAGCTACTGCACCGCTATATAGGCAGTGCGGGGGAAAAAAAAAAAAGAGGCAATGAAAGCGCCCGGCGCACGTGCAGCCACTCAAAGGCTGGTAGCACGTATACACAGAGATAGAATAGAGAGCGAGAGGAGGAGGAGGAGGCTGTGTAGCTGCTCTAGCGATTGACGTATTTACCGCGTATACGGGGGGTTGCTGCGCGCGCGGTTCTCTCTCTCTCCGATCTTGATTTCCGTAGGCGCGGCGGCAGGCTGCAGGCTGTTCGCGCGCGCGAAGGAGCCAAGGTCGTAGCCACGGATCAAAATGTCAAGGCCGCCGAGGACACGGTCGCCAGCGCTCGAAGGTAACGACGCTACGTCATGACACCTACTCTCTCTCTCTGTGTATGTGTGTGACGCCCAGGATTTTCCCTCTTCTGTTGCGTGTGTGTGTGCGGAGGATGATTTTTCGGATAGCTGTTGCGGGAGATCGTTATTTAGCTGCTGTCAGCGGGAGCAACGACCTCCTGGTGTGCTGCCAAGAAAATTACGGATGTAAGAGTAATGAGTGATGTTCGATTTCAGATTCGTCAATGGGACTTCGATCAAGGTCACTGATGATGCTGCGCGAATCATTACACGACTGGATACTTTTGCAAACTTTTAATAAACAAACGTCATTAGTTACTTAATTATTTATACAATTACAAAATAATCATATTCACCTTATAATTACAACATTGCTTACAATCACTTGTTCTTTCCCTTCTTTTTCAGCTTCTTCGCGTGTTTGTGTGCCTTGTACTGTAGCTTGCGCTTCTCATCGATGATCTCCTTGTACTTTCGTTTGTTGTACTTGGCAAACTGTGCATCCGCCATGAGCTCGTCAACGATTGTACGCTTGCGCTCCTTATTGGTCAGGCGTCCATTGTAGAAATCTAATGGTGTATCGACCACTTTACCAATGTGGAAGTACTTTGGCAATGCCTTCATGTCGTTCTTCTTGTAGAAGTGTTTGGGATCCAATACTGATCTCATCTGAATGACCTCGAGGTCATGCTTGACCTCCTCCGTCATCTCTGGAGCTGGAAGATTGAACCACTTCTTACCCTTTGTCTTTTCTCGTTCCCTCTTCCTCCTTTCTTTCAATTTCTTGTCCTTTACATCATAACCTGGAACTTTCTTCAGACGTTCGAAGCCTGGCTTGACAACAGCCTTTTTGAGAACATCTTTAACCGGTGCTATTTGGTTCGATATAACTTTTACTGCTTTATCCAGTGGAGTTTTCTTGTGTACTGAAGCTTTCCATCCCATATCGCGTTCGAATTGTGACAGATCAATGTCGTTAGGGTCGATTTTTTGTTTTTTCATTTTGGTCTTCTCTTTTCGCTTAATGATTTTTGTTGGGTCCAGCCCTAAAAAATATTCGTTTGATTTTAGTATACTTTTTCGTGTGAAATAGTAACAAGTTAGAAAATGAAATAATTTTGTCAACAGGCAGTATAACCTCAAAGAGGGAGAACCCCATGTATGTAAAATAATAGTTATTTACCGATATCTTCAATCTCCACATCATCGTCGTCACTTTCCAGAAGTCGATCCCTATTCCCAAGATCACTTTGGCCGCATGTATCAATTACAAAGGCCATTTTATGGTTAACAAATATCCTTGTTTACTTTTTCAACGAGACCTCATGTCAACTCATGTGTTAGTTGCTGGTATATATATATATATATGTCATTTGCCGACTGTTCTGACGAGCGCATGCGCCAAAAAGGCACACGCGCGCCACCTGCACGTAAAATGCAGGAACGGAAAGTTCAAACGTAAGGTACAGTTGTTGTACAGTGTGTTGAATGTTGTTGTTCAATTAAATGGTATAGAGAAAAATAAACGATCTATAAAAATAAATTTTACTATTTATTATTAAATAATATTACAGAAACGAAAATTTCATCCAGTTCTCACTCCTAAATCCGTTATAAATGTACTCTTATTTTGCGTGTTTAACAATATAGTATACTCTTTTATATGTTACAGAATATTACATATTTGAAAATATATATATCTACTATTATGAAAAATGTACAGCCACATTGTTGTCTTATAACTATCTCTTATTCAAATGCTTTAGCAATTTACACATAACAAAAGTATTTTCCCATTCAAACATATTTTTACAAATCAAACAAATAAACGATACATTCTTCAAAAAATGTATAAAAAAAGTTGGCTTTGTTTTTATAGTACGTATAGAATATTCAGCTATTTTGTCTTCATCTTCATCCATCGTAAATATTGGCAGGTCCTTTGTACAGTCAATGTATCTGATTCCTTGGTTTCTTTCGCACTGTCTTTACAGTTTTGGATTCGTTAAATTTGTATTTGCTTATACGTATGTACATCTTATTTTTTTCAGTCAGTCAATGGTTACTTAAATTGCTATATCTTATTTTTGACAAACTCAGTGAGGATCCATTGATGGACGCTTTCGTCGGATTATCGATCATTTGCATGTTTCTCTTTGCAAATCTTGCTATTCTCTTGTATTCCTGGTTCTCCAGTCGTTCTCGCGTAGGTTTCTTGTACAGTTTCAAGAGCAGAGAACTTCCCACTATCGACACCGAGCTAAGTGCCATGGCCGCAGTCGCCATCCAGGGTTGCAATCTTAAACCTAATGGAGTAAATATTCCAGCAGCTATGGGTAAACCTAAAATATTATACAAGCTGGCGTACAAAAAATTCAATCTTATGCGCCGGACCGTTTCTCTCGAGAGATCGATGCAGGCAATGACGTCCAGTAAATCGTTCCTCATTAAAACTATATCAGCTGCTTCAATAGCTACATCTGTTCCAGCAGCTATGGCTATACCGACGTTTGATTGAGCTAGAGCAGGACTATCGTTGACGCCGTCGCCGACCATCGCTACCTTCTTTCCCTGTTTCTGCAGCTGCTGAATCTTCTCTACTTTGTGAGACGGCAATACTTCGGCGAAAACTTGCTCTATACCGACTTGTTGAGCTATTGTGTTAGCAGTTAGTCTGTTATCACCTGTTAAGAGTATGACTTCGAATCCCATTTTTTTAAGGGTGTAAATAGCAAGATGGGCTTCTGGTTTAATGGCATCGGATACACTAATTATAGCGGATAATTCTCCGTCTATGACAGCTAAAACTACCGTTCTTCCCATGTCCTCCTCTTTTCTCATGGTGTTTTCTACATCTTGAGGTATAGTGATTCCATTTCTCTTCATCCATTCTCTATTGCCTATGCAAACTTCGTAGACTTCACTATTGTCGGCGTTTAGGGCATTCAACTGCGACTCCTGTTCCGAATTTGCAGTTTCTTGCTCAGGTGAGACTTGAGAAAAATCAATCAGTACATCATTCAGCTCTAGTGGGTCTTTTACATTATTTTGCAAGTTATTAACAAAGCTGGTGATCTTCGAAGACTTTGCAACACTCTTCAGAGTATCTGTAATGAAGGAGATCTTGCATTTCATACCACAGCCTGGAACCGACAGATAGTTAGAACAACGTCCACTCAGTTCTGTTTCAATGACTTCTCTTACATAGTGAACTATTGCGGATGCAATAGGATGTTCGCTATTAAGTTCTGCTATGCCGATAATCACTAGTATTTTTCCTATGTTAAATGCACCATTACTGGTAAATAGTCCTATATTAGTAACAGTCGGAAAACCTTTTGTTATAGTTCCTGTCTTGTCAAAAACGACACAGTTGATTTTGTGAGCATTCTCCAGAGAATCTGAACTTTTTATCAGAATACCATTGATTGCGCCAACTCCTGTGCCTACCATTACAGCAATTGGTGTGGCAAGACCCAGTGCACATGGGCAAGCAATTGCCAAGACTGACAGCGCGCTTCTAAATGCATTCTGAAAAATTACTTCATCTCTGTTTCTGTTGGAATGATGCATATGATCATCACCCATTAGCATTAAATAGTCAATATTTATGTAACCTATGATCGTCCATGCAATCAGTGTTAAGGCAGAAACAGAAATTACAAACGGAACAAAAAATCCAGCTATTTTATCAGCTATATGCTGAATTGGAGCTTTACTCATTTGTGCTTCTTCCACCAAACGCACTATTTGTGCCAAGGTAGTTTTCTCTCCTGTGTGAGTTGCTTTAATATACAGAGGCCCACTTAAATTAATAGAACCACCGATAACAATGGAACCTTCTTTTTTTGGAACTGGCATACTTTCGCCAGTTATCAAACTCTCATCGCAGGATGATTGACCTATATATACTTGACCATCAACTGGAATTTTGTTTCCTTGATTAACTTTCAAAATGTCACCTGGTTGCACCAAATCAATCTTCACCAGTCTTTCAGTTAAAATCTCATTATCTGCACCTAAAGTTACTATTACAGCGTCTGCTGCTTGAAGAGATAGCAACTTTGAAAGAGCTTCGGAAGTTTTCCCTTTGGCAATATGCTCGAGCCACCTTCCCAAGCTTACAAAAACTAAGAGCATAGGGGGTGTATCGAAAAATGTTTTGGGACTAGTGATTTCTTCCATTATCATTGCTGTGACAAGAACGAGCACTGAATAAACATAGGATATTGTGGTAGTCATTGAGATAAGAACATCCATGTTTGTTGTCCCATGTTTAACTGCTTTGTAAGCTTGGAGATGAAAGTGCCACCCTCCAAAGATCTGTACCGGCGTTGAAAGTATAAACGAAATTAAATTCTCTAAAGATAATCCAGGAAGTACGCAACACATGTCCTCTTCTTTCTCCATGTAAGACATTGTTATCATGAAATATGCCATCGCTATCATACTGGGTGCTCCAAATGCAAGCGAGACCAGGAAGGAGGTTCTCCATTTCTGAATCTGTAATCTGTGATCCAAATACTGTCTATTTTCTGCTTCGTTCCTCTTTGTTGACACTCCGAAGCCTATCTTCTTTACGCAGTCCGTTATCTCGTCAACGCTGATTTTACTGGGATCATAGTTAATCTTGCCCTTCTGAGTCACCAGAGATACCATAGCGGACTGCACTCCGGGAAGCTGTTTGACAGTCTTCTCTATCTTGCTGACGCAGGATGAACAAGTCATCCCAGTAATATGCATTTCCACTTCCTTTATCTGGGAGCCTTTCTCATTAATCAGCAGCGCAGGAAAGCCCAGCTCTGTTATGCTGGCTGCTATGTCAGCGGGTCGAATTTCATTGCTGTCATAATCAATCTCAGCCTTGCCGCTTATGAACGATATCAAAACATTCTTCACACCTACCAACTTCTTGCAGTGTTTTTCTATCGCAGTGACGCAGGCATTACAGGTGATACCGTCCACGTGAAGGAAGCATCTCTCTATGCATTCCTTAAGCGGGGAGGACTTTTTGCTAACCTTGGCAGGCGAGCCTTCCTTTATCGTGAGCACCACGGAGTCTACATTGTTGATGAGAACGTCGTTGTTTACTTTCTTAACAACGGCTCCGAAGCCCATATCCTCCACGATGTCCGCGATTTCCTGGGGAGTTATCAGCTTGGGATCGTAGGAGACAGTGCCCTCGTGCGTCTCCAGGCTGACGTAGACCTTCTCCACTCCGTTCTTACCGGACAGCATCCCTGTAATACTGTTGACGCAGGACATGCACGTCATCCCCTCGATGCCGATGACGCAGCTGCTGAGTCCCTCCTCGTCCTGGCCTTCCCGCGGCCTGTTGAGCTCCTGGAGAGCACTGCCCTCATTCTCGCAGTCGATCTTGGTCTCGTTGAACAAGTACTTCCACTCGTTCTTCCCAGCACTCATGTTTGGCGTTTCCTCCAGGACGGCTGGGCTTAGTCAGTCTGCGAAACAGATAAGGCCGATTGAGTATGTGTAGCACAGGTAACGCGCTGAGTAAACCTATATAACGTATAGGATACTTTCTAAACTGTGAGAGCGCGCGAGCGACAAAGAGAATGTGTGTGTCGGGGCGAGTGTAAGCGTAGCGTACCTACCTTGAGCAGCAGCCGCTCCGGGCGAAAAAAACTACACGTGCCGCCTCGGCGATTACGACGCTGCATCCGGAGGCTCTAACGGACGCCTCGCTTCAGGTGTGCTTTATTGCTCTAGAAGAGAAGGAGAGGAGGGGTTGCAGATAGTTATAAACAAGCGATATATAAGTAGCGTAGGCACACTTGTTTGCGCATATATACGTACAGAGTGCGAGGAACGAACGTAGTCGCTGCTGCGCCAAGATAACGTCGCGCTGCTCTCATTCCGGGCATTCACTTCTATACTCTCCGATATACAGTCACGTGAGTCACGAGTTTACGGAGCGTGGGGGGAGAGCTGTTCCTGCACTGCGCCACTGCGCGAACTGTATACCTATACCGCAGCCTACAGCTATTTTCGGAGCGTCGACATGGTGCGAGAGTGGGGGGATTCGAATTTGCTTTATCGGCGGTGGTATTACCATTTCGACGAATTTGAAGAAGAAAGCATCGTCGTTATAGATAATATCTCGTTGTCGTGCACGCGAGTCATCGGTTTCCTCGTGTCTAAAATTAGGGCTATCGCGCGTAAAAAGGAATAGCGAGGAACAGCAGCAGACGGCCAATCAGAAGTAAGCGTTCAACGGACTTGTTCCTTATTGAGGGTGGTGGGGAGAGAACACTGAGGAATGAGTCCGTTTAAAGATTGCTTCCGATTGGCTGTCAGTTCCTTTTCACGCGCGATAGCCCTTACTCTCTCATTAGCACCTGATGGACTTTAACGAGTATGCAATCTCACACGTCTATTACCGTTATTTTCCAATTTGCCGCGAAGAGAAAACCTCGCTGATCTGTTTCGCCGTGAGTCTGCGCGGAATTGAAATACGGGCGTTTGTATATTCTTATCGCGTCTCCGGCGCGCATACGGAGCTTTATCAGTTCGTATATACATACGAGGAAGTGCCTTGAAACAAAGGAAAATGGCTCGTATTATTTTTGACGCAAAAAAAAAAAAAACTCGAATCGTCAAAAAAGGACAAGGAAGAGAACGAGCTGTGCGGAAAATGAAAAGAAACAAAAAAAAAAACTGTAGACTCGTATACGCTAAGCGCGTACGTATGTACATACGTAACAAAGGAAGGAAAATCGGTCAGTGAACCGATAATACATGTGTATAAGCTGCAGCTCTACTGGCACGAGATACGCGGAAAACGACGAATTATGCATTCTCATGCGCGTAACTGTGCTTCGCTGGCTGATTCAGCGCTGATAGATAACGGTCGATCGGTAGTTTTACATCAGATGACGATGTGAGATATTTGTATTAGAATTCATATCGGAATGACAATCATTTTAAACTGATTAACTCAAAAAAAAAAAAAAAAACATTTATTCGGATAAAATACAAAAAGTAGGTAATGTCGATAGCTTGGTGAACTCAGAGATGATAATCGTTGAACCAAAAGTTGCCGCAACTAGCTTCGACATACTCGTCCCTCCTCTGCAAATGTAAGAACAAATTAGCTTGTTTATAAAATAGCGCGACAAAGTATAATAAAAAATAACTTACGATTCGTATTGTCTAAAATCGAACGGATCTCAACGACGTCACCTTTTTACTTCTCTTGAAGGTTGTGCTCGAGCTCGGTTTGGCAGCTGCGATAAGATCGTTAGCCTATAGACATTTTCCAACACTGAATTTTACTAGAAAATTATAAAACTCACCTTTGGTGCGAATCGAATTTTTCTCAAACGGCTTGATGACCGGTGGACACATCGAACAGATGGTCCGCGCGCAGCGCTTATAGAGCTCGTTGATCTGTCGAGTGGGATTGCTCTTGATATACGGGAAGTTTAGCAGCTTCTTCATTATTGCGCAAGAGGATAAGCTGCACTTGTAGCCTTTAACCTGGCGCGGACAGTACTGCGAGTGCATCATCAACAGCAACTGTCCCTGGATGAGCTGTTCCATCACTGTTGGCTTCCCTTGGCGTGAGAAACGAGTTCTTATAAATTTGTAGACTCAATCGTTTGAAGAGAGCGTTTATTCATTTATTCATCGGACAAACGGCTTGACAGCCCTTTGAAAATTCTAATGATAAAATAAATAAATGAATCAACAAATAAAAATAACGCAACGACTCACTTTTTCGATTAGCACCGCCAGGTACCTGTCGCGGCTCAAGCTTGCCCTTCTTGGAACTCGACGGACCAAGCTGTTCGGTGGGAGCATCACTCGGCTTGGTATGTTCACCGACACTCTGCGGCTGGGCCGGACTAATTACCGGCTCATCGCTTATCTTGGCACTTGACGGCCCAGCTCGCTCGTTGTTGCAGGGGGCGCCACTCTGCAGCTGGGCCGGATCGCTCTCTGATTTCTCCTTCGGCGTTTCCAATCCCAATCCCGACATGAGCACGTCGATCGAGTCCAGCATTCCCCGATAAAACTCCTGTTTATCGCCATCTTGCATATCCAATTTGAGCTTCCTATCGATTCGATAACCATAAAAATTATAAAATAAGAAATTCATCGATAAACTCGGCTTTTAGAAGAACTATAAACGGTGCACCGATTTCGACTAGAAATATAAGCGATACAGTACCTCATCAAAGTCTTCAACTCGTCGATCTCCTCATTTGGCCCTTCGTCTTTCGGAACTGGGCACTTTGCATTGGTTGAACACATATTTCCAAGATTGAGATAGTGCAGTGCTCGCGCTGGACTGATTATATTTTGACACTTATTGGATGCGTTGCAATTCTGGTCTCATAACTTAACGAGATTTTTCGGTTTGCGCAGTAAGAAGCAAAATTGTCATCGGATGTAAACGAAAACTGGTTTATTCAGATAAACGACACGATCCACTACATACAACGCGTTGACAGCTTGGAAGTGAAAAACCTCGCGTGCAACGTCACAGCTGCATATAATGGGATATAGTTCCGATTTCGGCCGCCTTACGAGGTTCCGCGTGTATTCTGCGGCACCACTTGCGACTTGACAGCGAGAATTTGTAATGCCTTGGGAATGGACGCCACCATGCTTGGCAGCGCCTCTGGCGGGGACGGCGCATTATTATCTCACCCGATTTTGGAAGGTTTTTCGGACCAAGTCCTTGACTTCCACCGTTTCCACGGGAGAAAAGCAAGCGACGCTTTTCCGCTGCATATATGGCGGCAGGCTACGCTTTCCTTTGAACGTGCGCTCCAAGCGCGCGCCAGAAAGGAAGACCGAGTAACGTACTGTGAATGTAAAAAAAAAAAAAATCCGAAATCTGCCAGAATCGAATTTTTTAGCAGCAGTGATTTAGAACAATAAAAGATCTAAAGCCATTGGTTTTCAAAGGATAAAGACCTAACCTAACCTACGGGCATTTGAGTACATAAATTCAGTCATCATGAATCTATTTTGATTTTGAAGCTCTCTCAAATCATCTCTCATCTCTATTATGATTTTGGAGAAAACAATAAGGTTATTTGATGTATTAAAATTTACATGCGTTTATACATCCACCTATATTTTCATCCTTCGCGCCCCCATATTGATCAAGTGAGCTCTCAATCGTTTAAACGCATCATTAGGAAACCGAATTTTCAAAACAATATTACTTAATAAATATTGCAGTAAAAATCGTGACTCTTATACTTTTGTGTAAGATTTATCCTTAACTTTATTTTAAAAAAGGTTTTAAAAATCATGTCTGTTCCCTATTTTGGCGCTTCGAGTATTATAACGAAAGAACTTGGCTCAGATAATAAGAAAATCCTATCAAACGTAACGCACCAAAAATTCACACAACAAACACTTGAATCACAAAATGAATTTATACGCATTACACGCTAAAAACATAGTCGTCCCATAAAAATGAACGAGATTTTTCCAATAAACATTCCTCTCGCGGCTAATCAAGAGTTATTATCGATCACATCAGAGGGACTGTGTGGCAGTTTTCTTCCTCATAACATCGCGGATTACGACCACAATTATTACACGCGTGGACGTAACATATAGCGCGCCAAATCTCACTTAACGAATAATGAGCGTTGCGCAATTTATATTCTCGAAAAGTCACGTAAACCACGATGACCAGTCAACTGAGAAAATGAAGACTGGGATCGATCAATTTTACGTTAAGTTGACAGGAGATTTTTATACCCTAACCGAATAAGTCCCAGGGCAGACCCTGCTACGAACCAGAGTATCACCGCTCGTATACAGTAACGAAAAAATCGCTGATTGCTGGATTACCCTTATCGGGCGTTCTCGATACGTTTGCACGTTTTCTCGTGAATCTTACCTATATATAGCCTTGAAGAGGACGGAAAAATCCGCAAAAATAGGTTGGCCAGAACTTCGGGCAGCTTTTGTCGCTATGTACGGTTATGTTTATACTCATCGGGTGGTTTTGATTTAGGTTCTCGATAAGACTTTTGATTAGAGGGAGCAACAAAAGGAATCTAGGTATATTAACTGGAAACGTCGATTTTACGACTTGGTCTTTGTGAGCATTCTAGCACTACATTACAGCAGTATTTATCTTTGATGATTTAATAATCGATTTCTCTTTCTGCGCGACTTCCTTGATGAACATTTTACGTAACTATTGCGTAAAGTCATTATTACATTAAATAATTGTGATACAAGGCTATGTGCCTTAAAAATATATTTTAATCCGTTGAATCATGCAATTTCATGTTATTACGGCGCCTTATTTTTCCATGAAAAATCATTGCAGATTGTTGCGGCCTACTAGTTTTAATCGTTATTTTTGGGTCTTCCGTTCGAATGTCACAACTACAGTGTATCAAGTTGTTGAATTGTTTCATCAAAATAGATCAGCAATAATTGAGATGTGCACCAACTTGGTACACAACATTCTCTATTATCGAGCATTTGTTTACTCACTGACGCACGCGTGCATATATACGAAAGTGTATACTATGGCGAACCGGTTTCTCGCTCGTTCTCGTTCTTTGCGCGATTCCGCGACGGTCGACAGTCAATTAGCTCCGATTAAGTTCTAATTGCCTCGCAGCTCAATGCGGCTGAAGAAACGGAACGCGATCTCATTGTACAGCCGCAATTAATAAAGCTAAATAGCAGCTTCAATGAAGCTCCTACATTAGCTGCAGTATAGCTGACCACGCGATGTGTATCTATATCTCCTGCGATATACACAAATCAAGTCGACGTTAATAACGAAAAAAAGGAAAAGCGCATCTACAGCGATATTTCAAAGCAGAAGCAGAACAATCGCGATTCAGCTCGGTAGATAAATTACGGAACAACATCAGAGCGCTTTATCGAGATCGAAGCTTATATTCAAACACTCGTCGCGTCGGGTTCCTACAGAGGCATTATGGAAAAGAGATTCGACGCCGGTGACTTTGATCTATCGCGGTGAAGATGTTGTTCCCGGTGGCAAAGTGAAAAATTATCATCCGTTTTGTGCGCGTCGGTGATTCTTGTTTTCAAGTTCACGTAACAGCATCCCCCACACCCGTTTAACGATGCGGTAGTTTTTTTTCGTCGACCGGAGCACGATGCGGTTTCGTTTTGTCAGCGCTAAAAATACAAAAATTCGAGTGAAAACCAAGTTTTGCATCGGAGAAAATTACGCGTTTTCCTTCCTCGTTATTTACATAATACGTAACCACCGCATGTGTGCTCGGACTTATTAGCGCATAACAATCGCAATTCGTACATAGTCATGCAAAAGTCCCGTAAAAAGTGCGAGGTAACGAATTAATCAAAAGGGAAATATGTAGGAGTTAGACGCGAAAAGGAAATTATAGTCGCGTAAGCCGCGATTGTTGAGGTGCTGACCATTGAGGGGCACACGTAACTGCGGCTGTACTGCTCTTTTTCACCAAATTCACACGTAATGAGAAACGATGATTGTACGTTTGTGCGGCGCAGCGAAGCATCAGAGAAAGTTTTGGGAAACAGCGGAATCGGAGCTGCTGACTCGAGGCTTCCGCGATCATGAGCGAGAGATTTCGATCGAATGATGGTCTGCGAGCGAAGATCGAATGCTCGCTGTCACTTTGTGCGCTTCCTACTACTTACTTTTCGTCGTCAGATTGAGAACGTTTTTATTGTAATTTCAATGGACCGTCGCTATTTGGGCTATATAAATCAAACAAAACTATAGTTCTCGCGGTAACCGATTGATGCAAATGCGATTTTACGAAAAAGGGGTCGCTCATGCTCGACTAATCGTCGAATTCGAAGATCTCGCGCGTGTGTGTGTGTCAGCACCTTTCAGTTCCAAAAAGGAAAATCGGTGTCAAAAGCACGAACGACGGCGTTCTTGACCTTTATATCGGTGATTCTGTAAATCTCGAAGTTCACTCGATTGTCCGCAGCCCTGTATTCGGCGATCTTTCACGCGAGAGCAAAAGTGCAGCCTGGCCTCGTTTCATTTTGAATATTATCGAGGAAAATCGGATATGCTGCGCGTTGAGATGTGGGTCGAGATTTTTTCGTTCCTTGCAGTGTCAAATGTCGTTTAAAATTCAAACGGATGGCTAATTGATTACGAAGCGATGTATCGAGTAACTCATCCTCGTTGTCTGATTATAGGCTTATCAGGTACAGGTTGATTGTATCGCGTTCGTGTAAAACTCGAAATTAAAGTATAACGACTCAAGTGCGGCACTTTTTTCCTTGTTATCTCTGGGCGCTTATTCAGGCTTGAAATTAATTGCAGTCGTAAAAGAAACGCTCGATTACACACTTTTTGCCAGTAGCTCCGAACGTTTTAACCGATGTTGAACGTATACTATAATTAAATTGGTAAACAAAGCGGACAATATACTGTCGGTGTGAAAACGCGAGAATAACGTCCACACATCTGAGTCAGCGTTTACGATTTTATATCGGCATTTATAATATTTTTCGACGCGATAGAGATTGAGAGAAGTCGACATTATAGCCGCTTAAACGTACAAGAAGTACTAATGAATCAGCTGTTATTGATCACAAATCCCTGGTGATCTACGACTGAGGAAAAAGATTCTCGTGGACCGAATTATAATCGTATAAGATTCAACAATTTATTCATTCTATAACAATGCCACTTATCCCCTTTCACATCCTCGAGACTATTATACGATCCAGACTCGCGACAATGAAAGTTTTGCAGCCAACCCAACTAAGCCAACGACTGCACGATCCGCTATAGACGAGAAAAGCGAGGAGCGCTCTAATGACAGGTTACTCGCGCGCTCGCAGATTATTATCGCGGAAGATTCATTTTGCTCTCGCGCGAGACTTGGTTTAATCGATCGACTGGGATTAGCATCTCGTCTACTGGAGTTTACATACTTTTTCCACGCAGGCGACGGATCGTTATCCTATACGAGGATTTTCTATTGTCTGCCGAGAGATCGATAAACGTTATCTTTTTTATCCAAGAATATAATGGAAATTATCGTGTCAAGAGCACCGGGTGTGCTAGTTTTTTTTTCGATCGATGCGACCCTTTTGAATCATTTATGGGTATCGTGGGTGGTTCGGGTCAGGTTGCAGCTGGTGATTGTTTTACTCCTTTGTTTTACGCGGTGTGAACGCTGCAATACCGATACGAGGTCGAGAAGTCGACAGGATTACAAGGATTTTCATCGTAAAAATCCTATCAAAATAAATAACCGGCTAAATTATCGGTATTCAACAATCGATAACGCGAGACTTAGCACGGCTATACAACGCCACCTGCTGTCGGAATCTCGTGATAAAATCATAAACCTCATAACTAAAAATAAATCCCCGATCGTTCCTCTATACGCCCATATATCGCAATACGATTTCTCGATCGTCTAACGATATTACATCCGTCGTTCTCATAATACCCGAGTATATATATACTGCTGAATCACGTCGAAAGGAGCAGAGCCGAAATTCTCAAACGGCATCCGCTCGACCTTGACGATATTGGGTAATACTCGCGCTGCCAATTAAACCCAAACCCCGGCGAGTTGATTCGCTCACCTTGATCAGGACGCTGCTGCGCGCTATACGCTGGTAATTTGAGTGTTTGCGATGGGAAATGCTAATTACCGATGGCATAATTAGCTAATCGATCGTTTGGATTTGATGTGCACATTCGGATGGCTGGATAAAGAGGTATTATGCCGATGGTCGACGACGGCTATATATATATATATATATATATATATATATACATATATAAGCGTTTGACAAAAACTTGTCGGAGCTGAGGAATTTCTCGGCTGATTAATAAATCGGTATACGCGGTGTCGCGCTCGCTGAATATTCAGCGTCTCCGAAATTTACAGCGCGGAAACCACACGTGCGCGCTAAACTTTATAATGGAATTTCATAAAAGAGAATATTTAAAAACAACCGAATATCTCAGGGCTGCGCGGGATTACGGAAATCAAGACGAGCCGCAGTACGAGGAAGCTGGTGGAAATGGAAATGGTTTTATAATTTCAATTTATCGGAACACACACGAACGCTGTCACCTCAAGCGCATTCGTTAATTAAGTTCGCGTTCTTGTAAATAACTACACAGCTCGTAGACTCCCGCAAGAGTCGATGACGTTGCACAAAAGTCAGACAAGAACACGGCACCACCACCACAACAACAACAACAACAACAACAACAACAACAACAGCATTTCGATTGCGCAGAGATGCTTAAAATCCGCGCGTATATACACACTGTACACAACGCTAAGTGAAAGATACGGCCGCGTATTAAAGCCGAGTGTCGAAATTGGCGAAGGCAATTTCTCCCTTCTCGTCAGCTCAGTAGTGAAGTGAAATTGAAACTTGCCGCCGTTTGACGTTTCCAGAAACAATTACATCGCACTGGATGCAGTACAGTCACGAGGATATAAGAGCCGAGAGCGAACCGCGAGAAAACGAATTTCAGCACGAGCGAGCATCCGATAATAGCCGTGTTTGTCTGTCTGCGTACGGTGTAGTAGTTATACGCGCGGGAATAATGCGATATGTCGGTGCGTGTATACGAGGATCGATGCGTGTCTCTGCTGTTCGACGAAAGTTTTGTATCATTTTTTTTTTAAAAAGATGCCAAGGCCGCCGATTCGATTGTTTTCAATTGTTTCTAAAGCTCTTCGTCGATCGTTAAAGAAGTCACATATGGGCTTGGAAAAAATTTTACGGCAAAAACCAGCCAAATCTGAATATAATAGCCGCCTGTACGTAACCGAAAATAAAGAGTGCTATCAACCGGCGTGCCGTTTCCCAACGAAAAAAAGTGCACCGAATTTCGCATGCGCCTAAACACAGGCCTCGTCAAACGCGAAATTTCACCGATACCTATATATATATATATATATATATATATATATATATATATATATCGCGCGCGCGCGACATTCAGCCGAGTTTCGAAAGGCGCGCGTGATGTGTACCCGTATATATATATATATCTGCGCAGAAAACGACGCTCGCGTGCTTCTATATAGCGACAACTGAAGCCACCCGCTTATTACATACCGGACGTATCCGTCAAGGATTCGCGAATGTTATCCTGTGCGCGTATGCTTATGCGCTTCGTAGGCCGACTTTGAGCTATGAGCTTTTTTTCCAATTACGTCGAATTTGCGCAAGACTGCGTAAAAAGCCGATGCTTATACTATACGCAAAGTGGAGTTTGATTACAGGGCCTTTTTTCTTTGCCTTTTCGACTCGGGCGCTCTTCGATTTCACATCTCGAGAGCGAGAGTGTTACGGTGCGGCTCTTGGTAAACTTGGTTAATGCCAGGCATTACGACTGAAAGCTTAGCGGACGTTATAGTCGACCATTTGCGACGTGCGATCCTGTGCTATGGCATTACAGGCGGGAGAACAATGTAAAACTTCCAGAAGGACTTTCTATGGATCTTTAATGATTCCGCGAATCGAAGCGAGGTTGGAAAGCGATTTGCTACAGTTTCACATCTGGCACCTATCGGCGCGAAGAATCTTTGCATAACGAGCGCGTGTAACAGCGCGTTACATCTCTCTGTGTACAAAGGAAATGATTTTTACGTATAGATATATTTGTTTCTAGAAAATCTCTGCCAAAAACAAAAAACAAAAAAACGGACGAAAAGTATAACTATATACAAAATCGCGTGCGATGACTCGCAGGAGTGTATAACGCTGCAGCAGCGCGGAGAAAGGAGCTATCCCGGAAAACACGAGTAATGAATCACGCCGGCCGATTAAGATATTATGCAAAAGGATTCTAACGAATGCCGGCCTTACGTAACTGACGTAACTCGCATGTAAACTCTATAGAGTCACAAAGGCCTCTTCCACATCGACGATCGGCGGCTGCTTTCTCGATTAACCTGGAAACCTTCTTTCGCTTATACTCTCCTCCTGCTGTACGTATATATTGTTGCATCACTTTAATAGATAATGCTCGCCGCGGCGGTTTGCGCGGCTGCAGTGCCTTTATGTAACCGAGTCGCGGTCATTGTTTGGATGGAGAGAGAGAGAGACTTTCCCCGCGAGTGTCTGCGAATAATCGTTTTTTTTTTTTTTTTTTTTTTTTTCACGCGATATTCGGTATCGAAAATTCGGGTGTGTATACAGAACGAGGAAGTGGTAGTTAGACCGAAATGAGCAATTTAATGTGCTGTAACCCCTCACGACGGATATGCAATGCATTGCTTAACAAATAAGTGACGCGTTGCCACGGGATGGATGATATTACGCGAGGATTAGAGCAGTTGTAACGATTACGTTATTCAAAAGCTTGTTGATCCGATGGAAGACGTAACGGTTCGGATAGTAAAGGATTCAGTGAACCCACCGCTCGTCCAACAGTAAATCAAAAGCCGTCCATCGCAAAAAATCATCTCGCGTAGAACCAGCATTTGGGTCGAGAGCAACATCAAACCAAGTGTATAAATAAGGAATGCAATTTTCTCTCATATACGGCGTTCGACTTGTTGCGCGGTTTTTATTTGCCTACGTGAGTCGGACAATAATAACCGATGGCGACACTGCTAATTGAATTATAAGCGATCTTGAGCTGCCGTTCGATTAGAAATTGATACGGGTGCACGTACGCAGGCGCAGCGGATATATATATATATATATATATACGGGTGAAAGTATGACGCGACGTCGATAGATCCCGCGACGATACCGGGAACTTTTTTTTTTTTTTTTTAAAGAAACAAATTAAGAGACACGGCTATTGCGTGAACGCGACTCGTTCTACTCGGCGCAGTCTTTTAAACCAGAGCCAAGGTTGAGTCTCGGGGACCGATGACACGTCGCATTTTTCGTCTCCCATCACCGACTCTCATCATCGTGTACCGGCAAATCTCGGCCGTTCGGAGTATTATCCTCGAGAGCCCGAAGGTCGCGGAGAAGATCGTTTGGAAATCGTTTGAGAGAGGCTCGTAAAAAAAGATGATTCTAACGAGCTTGAAAAACGAATCGTGATTATCGAGTCTCTCGAGAGCTGCGTTTAAAAGGTTAAGAGCAGCAACGCCTCGAACTGCTTGGTATCGTTATCTTATTATTTTTTTTTTTTTCAAGTTTCTCGAAATTCACCCTCCCTCGTTGGAAAGAGCACCGAGCACATGGTCTTTCAGCATCGACAGCGTGACTCCGCAGGAAGAGTGAAAAAAGTGCCCAGCGCCGGCAGAGAAAGAGAGAGGGAGAAAGGCCCAGCGTATATACCCAGACGTTTTTAGCGTTTTCACCGAGCGCGCTCGCTCCTTTTTTCCCCTACTATCTTCCCACAGCCTACAGCGGCGGTCGTCGTATAGCGACTCGAGTCTCCGTCTCTCTGGGGTCCCAAGTCGCGCGCGGTCGAAATCACTTCTCGAAGAGCAGTCGTCGCAGTGACAGCTTCGACTTACCGATCTTCGAGATTCCCTGGAAGCGTGGTTAGCGCAAGTGTGCAACGATCGGCCGTATAAAGGGTACATCGTCGTCGGAAGCGAAGAAAAAGTGTGCGAGAGACAGCGGAGCTAGGAAGTTTGAGTGATGACTGTCGAGATCGGTAGTAGCGAGTGCTGCGAGCTGCCGAGTGACGCCGATTTTTCCTAGACCCTAGTCTCGAGTACAGGGAAGGATGAAAAGGAGCACGTCGACCTGATACCAGAAGATCATCCACCGGCGGCGCCGCGCGATGATGCCGTGGTGAAGCTACCGATCGCCTTCGATCCAACCCCTTCACCGACACAACCCCCGCAAGCCACCGAGAGAAGATAAGAAGAACGAGCAAAGAGCAAACAAAAAAAAAAAAAAACATCGACACGATGCGTTCGCTACTGTGCGTCTCGCTGCTTCTGCTGGCGACGATCGGCAGGATATCTTGCGACAGCGAGGCATCGGTGCGGCTACAGTCCATCGTGCCGACGATAGACTCGAGCGAGCCGGCCAAGGACGGCGACGCAGCCGCGAATAATCCCTCGAGAACGCCGGAAGAGCGCTCGAGCAACTGGACGACGCTCACCGAAGCCCTCGACATCTTCAGCGCGAGGAATCTCGCGAGGAACTGGCAGGAGGGCAAGTTTCCCCTCAATCAGGAGTGCGAGAGGGACGTCAGCCGATACGTCGAGGGATTGAGACGACAGGAGCTTTGGGCGCTCAAGGGTGAGTCGAGTTTTCCTCTTCCTAATCGCCGCGGAGAAAGTTCGACTAGTCGCATCTCTATAAAAGTGAAAACTACGTAATACGCGAATTTAGAAAACGAGATGAGCGTTTTTAGCGAGTGAAAGCGCGCTGCACAAAGCACTCGCGTAATTCAGCCGCTGAAAAGAAAAAAAGCCATGCGTTATAACGATAAACTACGAACGGGCAGACTGTCAAAATCGCTTCGAAAGTCCATAGAAAGTGCAATCGTTCCCAAAAAATCTCCGAGGCCCGTTATCTCTCTCTCTCTCTCACTCGCTTCTCCTTCGTCAAATATTGGACGTTCGAAAGACGTTGCGAAACGCGCCGGCTGTGTACCAATAGAAAGTGCGAAAACGTCACCTGTTACGCGATCTGTCCACCGAGGCGTTATTTTCTTTTTTTTTTTTTTTCTCCAAAAATAACAACGATATAGCTGCTGGCGTGCCCTTCTCAAGGTTGCGGATTTCGCGAGTGCGCAACGCGTGCGATGTCACGTAATCGCGTCGCGGTGAAAATAACTCGTGTAAAAAGCCGACATTCCGCCGGCTGCTTGAATACTCGCGATGAAAACCGGAAAGTTATATGGCGTTAAGCGCGCGCTCCGGTCTTGATCCTGCGCCGTAGGAAAATATTCATTTATACGCTGTAAACACGAGCTGAATTCGACAACGATACCTCAGTGCGAGCATTGTTTAGTTTGCTAGCTGTACAAATATCAACTTACACAACGTCAAAACAAACCATAACACTGCATCGCGCGTCCATCGGGCGTCCCCCCATCAAACGGTTTTACATAAAGCCATGTCCATAATTTACGTCTTCTTACTTCTTACGCATATACGCGCGGCGTGTAATATCCGTTACCGCATAGGTCAGCCGTAGACACAATTGCTCGATTTCCCCAAAAAGCCCGATTATTATAATCCCTATTTATGTAAGAGGGTAGGTTTTCCCAAGTCTTAGCCGGTGTAAAAAGCGTGACGAAATCGGAAATTATACGAGAGGAGAAAAGTGCGTTTTTGCGGCGCAGCTCGTAACAGGGGTTGCGGGTATCGGTTCCGTTGTGGCATCGATGCGAGCGCTTGGAATGCTTGAATTACCTCACGAGGACTTACGTCGCTGCGCTTGCATTCTTCGCTTTATTTTATACGCTGATATCACTGCGCATACGAATGCGCATCAAACAGCTCTATGAAAGATCTCTTCAGCCGAGCCCATTCTTATCAGCGCGAGTATGTGAAAAAATTATTCATAGCGCGTGGCTCTTCAGCCGTGGGATAGCCGCCGACGGCCGTGTCGCACTTTCCATCGTGCGCTCGAGTTTCACTTTTTACCGGCGGCGACCAGCACCAGCACTTGAACTACAAAGACGCAAATTTTTTTCTCTAAGGATATATTTTAATGCGTTTATATAGGATTGCGCGATATAACGATACGCGTTGATAGGCTCGGCTTTATTGTTGGGAGATTGAAAAATTATTGTCGCCAATCACGCTGCATTTTTCCGCCTGGAATGATGATGAATATGACGATCCCCGTTGGGAACACCACACGCGCGTGTAACGAGTTGGAAAATTTTACACGCGAATCTCAATATCGCGCGATGCGTATAATTGCGCGTAGATTGACAATGTTCGTCGAGAAAATTATTGTATCGATATCTCGCAACGCTTGCGCAATCGGTAGACGAAGATTTCGTGAAAGGACGATTCTCGATGTACAGAGAGAGAGAGAGAGAGAGCTCTGCACTCTCTCGTTACGTCATACGAGGAAAAATCGATCGAAATTTGGGTTACGACGAGAGAAAAAGGATAATCGAGAGCAGCGCACGTGCATATCCTCGTCGGGAACCCGTTTCTCGGAGCCCCGAGCGAGCAGACCCTGCTAAATGTGGCATTGACCGCGAGGCTTCTTTTTTTGTTTTTTATAGATTCGCGTTTTCCTTCATCGATTGAGAATTCGATAAAACTCTAAAACGATGCCTGTCTTACGATATCAAATTTTATTACGAATCCTCTAACGACTATGTTCATAGAGATCCGCGGAAGGAAAAAACGCGAACGTTAAAATTAAAATTATCCTTAACGAACCTTATTCACTCAACTCCCGCCGTAAACTTTTATCAAGTTTGCTTCGCACGCGCTCATACGAGGGAAAAAAAAAAGAGAAAGGCGCGCGCGTCTGCATATCCTGACACTTTCGTCCGGTTGTAATTTTTCTCCTTTTCGTGCACACATCGCCGCGGCGCACCCACGAGACCTTGACACGGATTTTTCATATTATAAAGAAATGTCGATGCGCCGAGTGATAGAGACTATATTGATCCGGTTGGGCAATGCTTGTGAAGAGTCAAGACGCGGAAGATTTTTAATTCGTACGCAGAAGATGGATTAAAACCGGGTCATAAGCGAGATGTAACGTCAGCCTTCGATATTTTCACGGCGTTACATGCATCGAGCATTACGTTCTATACCCATATTCGCCGTGCCGTGATCGCTTTCTCCGCTGCGGCGGCGGCGGCAGCGACGCTAATTGAACGGCTCGCGTTAGAAAGTTACGGCATAGGGCGACGATATAGACTCATCCGAAAGCTCGACTCGGGAAAATTCGTATCGATGTCCTGCAATTAGATATCGCGAGCGACGTTGCACAAGGAAGAGGAGGAGACTCTTTACGTTGAGTAACGCGCAGTTATGCAGGTCGACGCAGTGGCTTTTCTATCGTTCATTGTGCTACGACTGACCCGATAAAAAAGTAGCCAAAAGCCTTTTACGTAACGCACCGCCGAGAGCGGCGTCGATCAGCTGGGCATAAATTTAAAATAGAGAAAACAAAAAAGACACGGCGGTTAACTCTCCTAAAAATATACACATAACTAATTTGAGACCTGTCGAAATTCCTTCTTACTTTCACGCGGCGCGAAAATTCAATTTGAAAATCGCTTGGACCCTATGCGTGCAATAACGAGAGAAAGAGATTTCTCCTACGATTAGCATAATCGGGCAGTCGAGATATAGTGAATTCAATGACCGAGTACACTGCGCACACAATAGTACAGTATAATCGCCGAGCTCGAACAAAAAGAAGACGCTTTCCAATCCGCGACTAGCGAAAGTGATATCTCGTAGGCGGAAAACGCGGAGAGATGAAAGGTTGCATTCCTCGGTCGCGCGGTGTCTTTGCCTCTGCGGTTAATTAATCGAGTAAACGATCGTTATCGCGAAGACGAACGAATCCTTGCGTAACTTCGTTATCTACCAAAACGATTCCGACTAGATTTAGCCGTTGCGCGCACCTGACGTAACGAGCGTTCTGAATTTTACATAACAATGTTCATTCGACAATCGTCGAAAGCACGAAACGACAGCGAGAGTAGCCGCGTTAGAGAGAAGAACACACAACTCTCGCTCACAATGGAATGTCGGGCTAATGCGCCTCTAAACGTATGCGCGCGATCAGCGAGTTTCTCTCCTCAGCTTTGAGAATTACGAGTTTTTTTCTTTTTTTTCGCGCGGACAGGTAAAAGCGACGTTTCTGCACTCTCGTTTTCGTCCTGGAAGAAAGCGCGCGGTGCCGTGTCTGTGTGTGCGGGGTGTATACGTAAAGTGGACACGATCTGGATCGTTGCTATGGTTGTGCGTATAGAAAGTATAACGATGATTTATTTTGATGGATCTCTTACTTTCGTAAAATTCAAATAGACACGTACGTTGATTGATCCGCGGCGTGTCCAAGTCGATGACAAGAAAGCATTTGACATTCTGGACTATATATGGCAACTCTCACCGGCTGTCTGGACACGTGTGAGCGCGAAACAAAATCAGGTCATACACACGCCAATTCCGAGAAAGAAAGACATTTGCATGTCGAGTTTCGCGTAAACGCGTTTCTGCCACGGCGGAGCAATTAAATCCGCTACTGGGAAAGAAAAGGCGATGCGAGTCATATTCCAGCGTTGTTTTACGAGGCTGCGTCCATCATCCGATCGGCGCTGATCCTCCGCTGAGAGATAATAAAACGACCCGACGAGGGGCATATCGGAATGCGAACGCTGCGTGTAATAACAATGAATTGTTATTTCAAGACGAGGGCGATGCGCATCTCTCCCGATGAATATCAAGGTTCCGAGATGCAACACCTGCGAAGGACGACTTTTTAATCGACGATTGATTATATACCCTTTTCGCGAGATGGACGTCGTAAAACGCTTGTATACATACAAGCAAGGGAGAGTCTTTGTCCGGCGAGAAAAATTCTCGGATCTCAGTTAGCATGTGGGTCAATGTTGCTTTCGAGAATTTCGCTGCCGTTCATTTAGCGAGAGAGAGAGAGAGAGAGAGAGAGAGAGAGAGAGAGACATAATGACTTGCGCAGACATTTTTGTCTCATCTCGCTCGAGTCCTTGAGAGGAGTTTCGCGCGACACGTTGATATATCTGCATATAAAAAGATGCGATAAATCGCCATGGTCTGGACAAGGTTCTCGAAATAATTAATGATACGGCCGGAGATTCGCGTGAATCACATATGCATAACGCTCCGATTAGTCAGCGGGTAATGGCCGGTAGCTATAATAACAACAGCAACAAATTCAATTAGACCGCGCGTTTACAAATACACACACACACAGACGCGCGCGCGCGCGATGCTCCGGCACGCGGTAAATATTACGCTAAACGAGCTTCGCGCATACCCGATCGCTAGACGTATAACGATCAATCGACAGCCGTAAAATCTGTGCGTCGCGCTTTCGCTCGTCGGGCCGTTACAGTAAACTCGATTGTTCTAGCTAAGACTTTTTCGAGACACGCGGAGCCGAAAATCCGCGAAACCGCATCAACTGGTCCGTATATCCCGAGCGGCTATGATCTTCCCGGAGTATTGCGTAAAGTCGAATTTCGCCGGAACTTTCGAAAGTCCGCGGAGAAGAAGAAGAAAAAAAAAAACTAGAACCGCATAGCTCTCGAAAAAAAAAAAGGACCGAGATAAGCATCCGGCTAGTCCGGATAAGAGGTAAAAACGAGCGTCTCCTTTCATCGACGCTCCAATTTTCACCGTATATACCAATGCGTAACGCGGCGACGAAAACTTTATCGAAATCGAATAGAGGCAGAATTAGAGACTAACACTAGATACGCTGCATCGTCGGGTAAAAGTACACAACGAAAGTAAAAGCTCCTCGAGTCAAAGGCCAGGCAAATATCGATGACCTAAAACGCTTTAATCATGCTAAACGAAAGGGAATGCAAAAGAGAGCCCCTTTCTCTTTCCGAATCACTTTCCCTGTGATGCCGGCGAGCGCTCCGATTCAGCGAGCATGTCTCTGGTCGCGCGTGTGATGGACGTGGGCGAAATCGTCAAAAATTTTCCTGCAACAAAAAAGCCAGCGAAGAAAGTTCGGCTCGTGTCCAGAATCGCGGAGAATCGAAATTTGAATGCGCATTGTGGCAATAACAACAACGACGACAAAGAAGAAAGAGAAAATTCCGGCCTTTTGCGCAAGCGACGATGCGCCGTGTCTTTCTATATACGCGTATCATTACGCGCCGATCGTAAATTTTCAAACGCATTATTATCGTGCCGCGTACGTTCCTCGCGATATTCGATGCGTCGTTGGCCCATTACCGTATAGCCGTCGGGAAATTGCAGGCGCTTGTCGCAAGTGTCGCGCGTCGCTGCGGAGCTTTTTCATTCGGTCTCTACGAAATCCGATGGGGTGGGCGCGGAAAAAACAAAACAAAAAAAAAAAAAAAAAATGACCGCACAGCCGCCATTCATTCAACTTGCTCAATCGAAATGTTATACGGCCGATAAAGAGATATAGCGTACGCACGAGCACCCCGAGAAATCCTTGAGCTGACCGAGCTTAGCCAAGAGGTCCCTGAACTTAGCCAGACTCGCGGGAAAAGCCTCGGCAGTGAACGTAACGCACCGACGTGTATAGTCAACGCAATAATCCGATCGGCCCGTCGAGATAAACCGGTCGCGGCTCTCACGCGCGCTCGTGTATACGCTGAATACACTGTGCAATATATGCCATCCGAAGAAAGTCGAGATCCACCTGCTGCTGCGACGTTTTTTCTTTCTCGGCGTTTATCGAAGAGCAACGAATTCGGACGAGCGACGCGATATTGAACTTGACTTTGACTACGGAGGCATCGAAAGACATTGTCGGGCCGATTTCTCTCCCGCTCGCATAAATTTCCGGAGTAGGACATGTCAGTCCGAACGCGTATTTAACCTTTCACTCGCGCGTGAATAGCCGCGAGTAAATATGTATCTTCCCATTTTTCTCGAGCTATACCATCCTTTTTCAATGAATCGAGTTCTCTTTTTTTTTTCTGTCGACGTTGTATATGGAGGAAGCTTTGACAAATTTACACTCGCATACACGGCTATAAAACCGACGCAAATAGCTATCCGCGAACAAAAGTCGGTAAATCATCGAATGAATTACATAAATCTCGCACACGCAGACATTACGCAATACAAATGCCAATTCTCTACCGCGGCATAATGTAATCCGCGAATCGGGCTCACCGACACCTAATAGAACACGCCTCGTGCATATACGCCGCTGACGTAATACTTTCTCCCTACGTACTGTAATTCTCCGGTGAATCGGGGAACTGCGCGTCCAGACGATGAGAGACGGGAAAAAATGCGAATCTCCGCGCGCCGAGAGAGAGAGAGAGAGAGAGATTAGATAACGATCGCTTCCCGAATAGAAAGTTCTTACTTCATCTCTCGAGCCGAGTGGTCCTCCTCGATCGTATTATGTTATACACTGGACGCGTGGTTTGCTCTCTGCTAGATTAAATGCACTGTAACCTTTAATTATCGTCTGGCTCATATCGATAAAAGTGCGCTACAACCGTAATCGCGATTTCCTTATGCGTTTATGGGCCCATACGAATTTTTTGACTCGTTTGAAAAACCGAGCCGTGATAAGAGTGATATTTATGGGTAAGATCAAAGGGTAAAAGTTTACCGTGATAAAAATCCAGCACCGCGCGGTAAGTCGAAATAAAACGCGCGACTTCATTTACATAACGGCAGCTTTGCGATAATTGTCACTGCGCACTGTATAGTTACATCAGTACGGATAATGGCGAAAATCAAAGGAGTCGATGCCTACGCATTACGCCGCTGAAAAAGACCGAGCGGAGTCGGCTGAATGGACTGTATACAGCCGCGATCGTTATGTCAACCGGTATACGAATATTAACGTTTCGAGGATACGCGCGCACGTGAAAAGCCGCGTACTCGCGTCATAAAGGAATATCAATGCGCGCATTACCGAACCTATGCGCAAAATGAGTCGATGAGCAATTACGTCGCTGGCGCTTTTTGTTCGGGATTTTCACGCCCGTCGAGTGTAACCGATTTTTTACCTACGAGTGATTTATCGCTGCGCTCGGCTGTGTTTTTTTTTTCTTCGGAGCACGACCGCAATTGACGAAAATCTTTTTTGGAGAACCGCGGCTGTTGCGCCGGTGTATACGAGGAGCAAATATTAAGAGGATCGACGTCAAACAGTCCTAGGAGCTGCGATTGGAGCGTTTACGCTGAATGACGGTGCAGCTCTCGCGGCTCATCATCAGTCGCTGACCCACTTGACTCCCGTCCGGCCGTCTCTCAGCGTATAATAGCTCCGCAGAAGAACACTTTCGCCGTCGCGAAGATGTACACTATGGTAACGCGACACCTCCTCGACGCTTCCGGTTCTTTATTGCCGCAGCGGATCGAATTAGAATAAAACAAGCTGACGCCTAACGCGTCGATCGCGGAGAAAGTTCGCCGGCTAGAGATCGGTATGCGTGAATATGTATCGAGGTGTTCGCGTGGGAAGTTAACGGCTGTGGCTTTTGCGCGTTATTTTGACGGAGAATAATATTCGGCCAGTCGTGGGTGAAAGAAATCGGTTAACCGATCGTCGACACTTTCGTGGTTATTTTGACGCTGAGCCTGTTTATTTTACCCATTCGATGTATGCCAGATTTTAATCGGGATGTAAATGGTCCGAGAACAATCAGCCAACACGCGCGAAACAGTTATCCGCTATCTTGAACGTCTCAATTTGGCATCGGGATAATACCGCTTTCGTATGCAAATTCGTATCGGAGAAATGTACGGCATTAAAGCCCGGTAACGAACCGTTAAACGTATCAAACGAGTAGCGAGACTTTACGGTAATATAAATTATTATCTCGTCGATCAACGATCCAAGTCGTTCGCAATTTCTAATTTCATCCTCTTTACGAGCGTAATATTTCCCGCGACGTTAGTCACACGCGTGGGCACGAAATTTATCGGCGACCATCGAATATTAGCCGCTTTCTCACGTGGCGACGGGGACCACACCTGAGTTTCGAGGAGAGAAGAGAGTAAAAAGTTATCCGCGGGATGATTCACGCTTGGAAAATACGAGTCTCCGCGGTTTGACCTCTTTGCTGCTTACCGTGTAAATTGATATCCCGCGCTTAGGATCGTGTGTAATTGTTCGATTTGCATCGATTTGAAATTAACATGAGATCGTTGCGCATGACATTGTCATCCGTATAAGCACGGCTTTTTTTTTTTTTTTTTTTTTTTCTAAAATTTCTCTCATTATCATAGACGATCCCGCGCGCAATACCTAAGCGATCTCTCGATATCGGATGGGATTTACGATGAAAACAGAAAAATAACTGTCAAGCCCATTGTGAAATCCATTATACTAAAAGAGTAAAAAAAAAAAAAAAATACCTCGCCTCTGATCGCAGTCGACGATGCCTCGGGCCGTTACACGAACGGCTTCTTCTGGGGCAACTCGTACTTCGTGGGCTCGGCCACCGAGTGCGAGTTCATCGGCCAGGCCGCCAACAGCAAGTCGTCGTCTCCGGAATCGATAAGCGAGGCCGAGGAGTTCAATGCCGAGCCGCACAAGAAACGAGCCAACGTCGGGCACAGCGGCGCCTCGAGCATCGTCCTTCCCGAGGGGGCCAACGACAGGCCGCCTTACCCCCTGGGATTCTTCATGATGAGGATCGCCGTTAACGGAAGCCTGGCACCTGCGGTAATTGAAACTTCGGTTACTCGTTCTGCGTTACGATTTCGACATTGAACCAGAATTTTTACTCTATTTTTTATTCGCAATCATCGATGTCGCGTTCCAGACGAGGCTGTTGCACCTGGGAGTCTGTCTGCCGTTCTCCTGTCACGCGGCTGACGTGGCCGTAATCGCCAAGCTCGCCGCCAGCGATAACGCCGCCAAGTACAGCTTCGTCGAGAAGGTCCGCGACCAGCACGACTACTACGACATGTACGCCGACAAGGTCTTCTGGATCCTCTTGTGAGTAACGTCTTCTCTTGCACGTCTCTTGCACTCGTAACGCTACGTAAGTACTATCTTCTGTGCACAGCGGAGTCAGCACGGTAGTCCTCTTCCTGCTGATCGGCGGCACGAGTTACGACGTCTACTTGTCGAAGCGCATCGCCCGCAAGCAGAACATGTCCTACGACCTGGAGAAGCACGTGAAGCTCGAGCAGTTGGCCAACGGCAAGATCCACAACGGTAAATAGTCATCGCGTCGATACGTTAAAGCAATGTACCGAATGTCCATCGAGGAAAGCAAAACCTTCGCTCCTTCACGCCTGCTGTCAAAGCTTCTACTCGAACACGCGCAAACTGCAACTGTATCCTCTGACTTTGTACACTACTTACTGCCACACGCGCTACTACGCAAATTTCTCTCTCTCTCTCTCTCAGTGTCTCTGCGATGTGTATAACAATAACAGCAAAAATTTCACGCTCAGCAGCCGATTATGCTATTACAAAGTCTTCTCTCTCTCTTCTCTACCGATGACTAACAGAGAGTATAATGGATAATCGACCAGGCGTGCAGTAGCTGACTCGTTTTGTTTTTCTGTTCCCATCCTTACCTCCCCGTACAGCGTCTCAAGGTAGAGCCTACATTCCTGTTCCAGTAGCCGAGCCCGGTCAGGTCACCGCCTCGCCGCCGATCAACAACAACAACGACCACGAGGGTAGCCTCCGGTCGGCCACGCCGGATCTTCAGAAACTAAGTATGTCCCGCGACTCCGATGAAATTCTGCCCTCTAATCGATGAAATTCTTACGTTAACCATGTATACGATGAAAATTTGACGCAGACGTGTGGGAGGAGCTGCTGCTGTCCTTCTCGATCCGGGCAAACTTCCGGGTGATCTGCGAGGGCGAGGTCGGCCGCGACACGATCAGCACGGTCCACGGTCTGCGCGCCATCTCCATGGCCTGGGTCATCCTGGGCCACACCTGCATCGTGGTATTCAAGTACTCGGACAACATGGAGTACCGGAAGATCGTGGAGAAGCGCTTCCTCTTCCAGACCATCCAGAACGGCGCGTTCAGCGTCGACACGTTCTTCTTCATGGGCGGACTGCTCGTCAGCTTCCTCTACTTCAGGACCAACGCCAAGGGCGACCTTAACAGGCTGACCCAGGGCACCAGAGGATTCGTCGCCGGCTTCCTCAAGTTCCTCGGCTTCCTGGGCTACAGGTTCTGCAGGCTGACGGCGCCGTACATGTTCGTGCTGGGAATCACCGAGATCTCCATGAAGTGGTTCCACTCGAACTCGGTCTTCGAGCCGCCCACCGCCGACCACGAGAACTGCCAGAACTACTGGTGGAGGAACCTGCTCTACATCAACACGCTCTACCCGGTCGATCAGATGGTAATTTCTTCTCTCCCAAATTTAACCGAGGAAGCTTTTATTTTCGGTGGATTGAAAATTTCTGCTATCTCGAACAGTGCATGCTGTGGAGTTGGTACGTGGCCGACGACACGCAGTTCTACATAGTGGGCGCCGTGATCCTGATCTTGGCGACGAATCACTTCAAGATCGCGGCCTTCTCGCTGCTCGCCCTGATGGTCAGCTCGTGGATCACGACCGGCTACATCGCCCTCGTGAACAACCACATGCCCAACACCGACGACCCGCTGGCCCTCTTCGACAAAATTTACGACAAGCCCTGGACCCGACTCGGTCCCTACCTCATTGGCATGGCTGTCGGCTATTTTCTCTTCAAGACTGATTGCAAAATTAAGATGTCCAAAGTGAGTGCTAATCCGATTACAAATCTTATCCTCGAGATGATAGTATATCGGTACCGCGACAGTTATTACGTCGGGGAGTTTCAGGAAGAAAAACGAAATGAAAGGTATATAGCACCTACACGAACGGCCTCTGCTATTAACGTCAACTGCTTTTCGCTCCCGCTCTATTGCACAAGTTGGAATAATGACTCTTCGCGCGGCATTTTTCCATAATTAAACCTGCATACGCAATTACACGCGAGATGTATGTATCGGCTCTTAAAATTTCGGCAAGAAAGAGAGAAAAGTTGTATTTTCCTCCGACAGAAACCCGAGGCGTAGCAGCGTGCTATTACTGCAATTGCGGGAGAGGCTCGTAATATTTTCTCGCTGCGAAATTAAAGAGTACTTCTCAGCCCGACGCCAAGTTACATCGTAATTTTTTTTTTTTTTTTTTTTTTTTTTCACAACTTTCATCTTTCGCAGGCAACTGTCTTCATAGGATGGCTCCTCTCGACGGCGTGTCTGCTGAGTCTGCTGTACGGGCTCTACGAGACGGAGCTTTCACCGGCAACCGGAGCAGCCTACTCTTCCCTCAGCCACAGCGCCTGGGCTCTGAGCTTGGCCTGGATCGTCGTCGCCTGCAGTACCGGCTACGGAGGTATGAATCACATAAAGCGTGTATATATATATATATATATATATATATATATATATATATATATACTTGGGTGAAAGCGACGGAGAATAACATCGATCTCCTCGCGTTTCAGGATACGTGAACGACATCCTCTCGGCGCCGATACTCTACCCGTTCAGCCGAGTGACCTACTGCGCGTACCTGGTCCACCCCATCGTCATCAGGTTGACGGCTATGAACATGGACTCGCCGCTTCACCTGGGCAAGGACAGCATGGTGAGACGAAAATATATAAGCATTATTATTAACTCGATATAATTTACAAAACTAACCGAGGTCTTGCGTTTCCCTTCGCAGCTGATCACGTTCTTCGGACAAGTGGTGGCCTCCTACATCCTGTCGTTCGTGATATCGGTCTCGTTCGAGGCGCCGGTAGTCAGTATGCTCAAGATCCTGTCGCCCAAGAAGCGAAATCGTATTCAGTAATACCGAATCGAAGGAAGACTGCTGTACGCACAATTTGTTTTCCGGGAGAATTACTTTCGTCGTCTAGGTCTTGCGAAAGTAATCGTGCTCTATCCCTAAGCTGTAATTAATCGCAAGAGGTACTTGTTGTTTATCCACCGTGAGGACGAGACATTATATGCGACCGAAGCTAAGCGTCGGCGAGACCTTAACTGTGTTTTTTATTTTTTACGTGTAGCGTATAAGTATGTAAAATAAATTATTTGTCTTTGTATATATACAATTTAAAGCACTGGATAGTTTTTAAGCTTTCTTTATTTCCTATAAATATATCTTGATTGTGTGCGGAGTGACGGGTGAGCATGAAATTTCCGAGGCGATCGGTAAAAATTCGAAGGATGTAATTTTATTTACATGAAAATACATCATCCATTTTAAAAAGCATAATCTTCTTTTTTTTACTTTATAAAAATCTAACTTAGGCTTATTGAACAACACTTGCATACGCTTGAAATCAGTCTTACTCTTAGAGATATAAATAAACATTATGAAGCACCCTCGAAAGCGATTTCCGTAATGGCATCGACGTAATACGGCCCTTCGCTGACAAATTTTTTGAATTTCTGGATAGTTTGGGCGTCGAATATGTTGGGTACCGATTCTGAAAGGGCTTTAACGATAGCGAATTTCGATTCCCTGCACTCCTTGAAAGATTCGACGTTCCGATCCAAGAGGAATTCCACTAGGCCGGGATGGGTTGAGATGTACTCCTGTCCCCACTCTTGAGATGCAACCGCAACCAAAACGTCCAGACTGGCTTGTCTTATGTCGGCAAACGGCTGCTTGCACAGAGAAACGATCAATTTCAAAGGCTCTTCGCAGAGAGCGTCGAACCAGGATTTGGTCAGGGATACTATTCTGTTATCCTGCTCTGACTTCTCTACGTACAAAATGCGAGTCAAGCTGTTCAATCCACGCAATCTGAGCTCTGTAGGCATCTTTTGAATGATTTCTGATATTTTCTTCAGTGCGGAGGGCATTGCGTTTCCAAGTTCTTGAAGGGCATACTTTCCTTTCACCGTAGAAGAGACATAACCAAGAGTATCCAATGCAGTAGCTAATATGGTCTGATCATCACTTTCAATGACTTCGAAGAGCGAAGAGATGACAACTGGATATCTGGAAAATATTTCATTCGGGCACAATTGTGCAACATAACCAAAGAATTTCATCAGGCCTGGTATCAACAGATTTGAAAGCGGTGTCTCATGAGCTTTAGCTATTTTTTCAGACAACTGTTGCAATACTTCCTGCTGCTCCAAATAGTCTAGACCCTCTTGAGATAAGGCAAGCTCTCTCAGTATTTCCAGTGCATTCAACTGAAGCAAGATGTCATCACTGTCAAGCATTGAAATAAGACTCTGCAGGAAACCTGATCTCACTGAGGCTTCCAGGCATTCTTTGCTATTCTTAGCAATGTCAACAACAACTTCGTAAACTCTGAACTTGACAATATCACTCGTGGCTAGTAATTTTGCTATGGATCTCAATAGTACACCTGAATATATCAGTTTCAAGCCATCCGTACTCTGACCAATTTTTTTCAAAACATCCATTGCCCGCTTTGCAACACTGAGTTCTTCATCAGCTACTGTATCTGTGACAAGATTTAGCAGATCCACTTTTGTCAATAACTGAGGTAAGGTACTGGGATTTGATGCAACCCTGTGAATTTCATCCAAAGCAAAGATTTTTACTGCTGGTAGCTGGTGAGACAGCAGTTTGTAAATTTCAGGAGTGTAACGCCACAAGATCTGTCCTGGCTCCGAGGCATGGAGCACGGCATTGAGAGCATCGCATATTTGTTCCACGAAATCTCTGTAAACAATCGATAAGAGTCAGATAATGATATATTTAAACAAAAGAATGCTCCAGAAAATACTTTCACTACACCCCATACCTGTCATTTGAGGTTAGTTGAGAAAACAGCCTACTTAGATCGAGATTCCTCGTGATTTCCGCAGCCTCATTTGCGTTCAAATTCGCAAACTTGATTTTTATCTCCGTCAGTATCTCTTCTCGCGCTTGTACTTCGTTCAAATCGCCGAAGCGATTTAATTTTGTTAAAAACCATTCAGCCATTCTTGACGATGACTCGATCACTTTTGCAAGTAAACACAAATTCAAACTTTACGCCGGCTCGCTCTTTTGTCAATTGTCATCCAGATCAGTGCGCGTGCGCGTAACAAGTTGCTCAAGGGGGCGGCACTTGTTAAGCATAAGTTTTTCCCGCGGATGATTTGAGTGATTTCATGGCGGATGATATTATAGGTAAATAAATAAAGTGAACCATGCATTTATCTTAGATTAGGGTATTAAACGCTTTGTATACTTTAAAATAGTGAGACATTTTTTAAATTTTGGGAATCAACGTCAAATAAACTAATATTTTTAAAAATCTAGACAATTTTTATAATTTACAAAAAAAACTCTATAGAAATAATTTCCTAATCTCATATGATCATATTATATGCCTGATGCGCAATTTCTAAACCTCGGCTTTCCCGAAGATGTCTGCCAGATCGCGATTTCTCAAATCAGCTGATCGCAGTAGATACGTCAGTGAGACGTCGTCAACTCGCGAAGATTTTGGAGCAGATTTTTTCGTTTCACCGCAGACGACAACATGGCCTGGCTGTCAGGCTTGGCAGGTAAGGCCGAGGAAGTGTTAAATAACATTGACAGAAGCACTGCTGCTGCGCTGAAAAAGGAAGATGGTAAACGGGATTTTTCAGAGTCGAATCTATTGGAGGTTAGATCACTGCCTTCAGATTCTAATTTGACAGTTGAGGAGTTTTTGAGAAATGAAGCGAGGTGAGTACTGTGTTCATAGTTTAGGATTTGAAATCATTTGTTTAGTAAAACAATATTCACCATGTTGATCAATTTGCAGATACACGGATTCAAAAACATACATTGAGAAAAAGCCACCTTTTGGTAATAAAATGGCATTGTCAGCTCCTACAACACCTGCTCATTCTGAGAGATCAATGAAATTGCAATCAGACTCTCTTGCCTGGCTTGACAAAGCAGCGCTGAATTCAGACCCAAAGGAAAGCTTATTAGATGCATCTGTGGACAAGCCATACAATAATGCGGATGCTGATGAAGCTAATATTGTTTATCAAGTGGTTGATGACAGCAAAACCGAATCAAATGACTCAAATCAGTTTGCAAATCTAAATGGTCAGTGTAGAGATATTACTTATGATTAGACTCTTGATCCTTTCTTATCAAAATATTCTTCTTTTTTAATAGGTGACTACCAATTCGCAGGTTCCACACTGTCTACAAAGGAGAGTACAAAACAATCTGACAGAGAACAGCAAATCAGAACAGAATACTTGAAGGAAATTGAATCTCTGAGGGAAAAAATAAGTTCATTGACTTCAGAGAGATCTCGTTTTGTAAGGGAGATCTCTGATCTTAGTTCTACATTGGAAAAAACTAGATCTGAAATTAATTCTGTTGAATCAGAGCTTGAGCAGCATCGAGCTAGAGCTTTGAAAACGTTACAGGAAAGAGACAAACTCATAGCAGAATTGAGGAATAACTCTGGAACAGAACTGGATGATACCAGTGTCCTTGTTGAACTCAATCAATTGAGGCAAGAAAGAGAAACTTTGAGAGAAGAAAATCGGCAAATTCGGGAAAAATTACGCTTGGCTCGTCAAGAATGTATAGATGCCGATTTGAATGCTGAAAAAGTGAGGCAAAGAGCAATGGAAGCAAGCATTCAAGCTCGAGAGTCAGTAGCTAATGAGAGGAGAAAAAGATTAGATGCAGAAGAGGATGCAAAACTCAGGAGTGATGTACTTTGACAAGTTTCTAGAACAATATTGTTTTGAAAATGATTCTATGGTTAATCTAATAATCTATTAATTATCTTATAGGAAGTAAGATCACTGAGGGAAGAATTGAGCCTCAGACAGACTACATTCCAAGCCAAGCTACAAAAGCAAGAATCTGAAATTTCAAGACTGAGATCACAACTTTCAGCAGCAGCAACTCCCAACTCAGAAGTTGAATCAAGACTGTCAAGTTTGACAAGAACCTTGGTCCTGAAGCAACAAGAATTGGAACATTTGACAACTGACAGAAATGCACTAAGATTGCAGCTTGAAAAGTTGGAGGTGAATTTACCTTGCAATGAGCTCAAATGAGCATGTTCATCTTAAAATTTTACTTATAATCTCATCATTTTTACTTTCAGCATGAATACCAAAATTGGAGAAAAAATTTACCATTTAATAGCTTAAACGATACCGACGATGCCAAAGCCTTACTGCCAAGTTTCCTAATGGAAAGCCCATTTGACACTGGAGTTGCCAGACGTGTGAAGAGAGCTTACTCATCATTGGATGCTGTTGGTGTGCGAATTGGAGTATTTTTGAGAAGGTATCCTCTAGCAAGAACTTTTGTCATACTGTATATGGTTAGTAAATAATTTTCATTACAATCATCACAATGAAGAGATAATAAGTAAAACTTATTATCTATGACTTTTCTGTTTAGGCTTTGCTTCAGTTTTGGGTCCTGATTGTGCTCTTCTCACAATCTCCAGATGCACACTAATTGTAATTCAATAAACCTATCAGACAATTTTTATCTACTGTATATAAATATATAAATTGTACATACATACACATAAAAAACGAGTTACTGGTTACACACATATATTTAGAATAAAATCTTTTTTTTAAATACCTAACGCAGTTCATCATTATTATAACCAAGAACTTTCCTAATATTCGTCCTCCCATTTATTAATGCGGTTGACATTTTGCAATCCACCAAACACAAAAAGAAAGTTCCGCCGCCGGTCATTCAGGAGCTTGTTCAAAGCCTGTCATCATGCGTGTACATAACGGAAAATTTGTAGGTATTATGTATATACAGCTATACTGATCGTGACGTTTACTGCGAGCAGGTAAAGCGCAGAGCGCTCAGCGAACTCGCCGCTTGTTCTCTCAAGGTTGAACCGCTTTTGCGCTATTTTAGGTTATGTTTTTCTCTTTCGCACTCACTTTGACGTGAATGATTTTTCATTCTGATAGTTTGAACTTTTTATCTTCCGGCTCCGGCTAATCTGCAGCAGCGATAATAACACAGGAGAACTTTGAGATCTCTGCTAAGGATTGTTTCAGGTTAGTTGACAATACATATTTCAATTGATAACAAAAATGACTTAATTAACGCATATTCAATTTTATTGATTAGTCTCATTTGTTTTTTAGTTTTATCGCGGGAGCGCAAATGGATCAACAGTCGAGGAAAACAATCACGTAACCGTTATGGAAAAGACATAGAAGTACCCTTTGATTTCACAATTATATCGATTCTTTACGATTTGTAGGATGAATAATTGAACCATGTTCACGCGAATCAGAAATTTTTTTTACAATCATAGGCGTAAATTTCTCTTCAGCGGAGTATTTTTTGGTACTCTGATCATACTAGCCAGGTATGCTCGAAGTAAACTTCGAGAATGGCAGGAAAAGGAAGTGAACGAGCTGCTGGAGAGAAGCAGGAGGAGACAGCACTTTGAGAGTACGGAGAGAACCTGCGATCAAACGGTGTTGATGCTCTCTAAGAATTTAAGAACAGCTACTACCAAGTGTCTTGACTGTGAGAAAATAGTGAACGATCTTCGAAATGGTAGTACGGATAAGATTTCAGCCTGGAATAGATTAAAAATTCTTGCAATTTCAAGAACTGCAACAATAATTTATTCTTATACAATGCTCGTCATTACTTTGAGAATTCAGTTGAATGTTCTTGGAGGATCAATGCTCAAAGACTCAAAGATTGGTGATAGTTCTCCCCAAAGTTCAGAGAAAGTAGACGATAGAATGAAAGAGAAGTATCTTTCATTATGTGAACATTTAATGGAACATGGGGTTGAAAAGTTGTCATTATTACTTCAAGAAAAGGTCGAGGAGATCACTGCTAGTTACTCACTAGGAGACAAATTGCATCTCAGAGATGTCCAGCACATATACTGGGCAATAACGTCCACAGTATCGGCTGTGGAAAAAAGAGACCCTGTGAAGAATATTTCTTCTTATCTCATTGCAGATGACTTTGTCAAAAATAATCAATCCGACAAACCGCTTGCTAAGCTCCTCGACCAAACCCTGGATCTCCTGGAAAGTCAAGAAGTTCAAGACTTGATGCAAACAAATTTGAGGAGTGGATTTGCTTTGCTCATTGACAGAATATCCGAATACTTCAATGAGAATGCCAAAAGTGATGGCGAAACCTCAAATGGTGATAACTTTGTAAATCTGAATGCGGTGACTATGCCAATGGCAAAAATAATTCCTATACTGAATGGACAGGTGCCAGAGAACCCAACACCCGGTGATTTACCATCCGACTGGTTGCAAAGACTGCTGCTAAGCGAGGAACTCAAAGCTCTAGGAGCAAATATTTACGAAGCTTTTTGTTATTAATTTTCTATAAGTTTTCTTTTTGTTATGTGAAAGAAGCATATTCCTGGATTAAGGCAAGGAAAGCATGATTTTTGTTACTTAATGGTAAGGGTAAATGGAGCGTTTCGCGGAAATATCGACGATGTAAATGCATTTCTTACAGTGTTAAAAAATAGTTTTTACTATAAAAATGGCAAAACAATAAAAAAAAAAAGTACAAAGGTTCATACAAGCTCGAACTTTTTTACCTCCTCGTGCACCAAATCAAAAGAACGCCTCGTCGTTTCCATGAATTTTGTTTATTTACAAAACGTTAATATAAAATATACATAATTAATATTAAATACAAGTAAATAAGTAACTGATTATAATTACAAGCTATTCACTGTTTGCTGCACAGAAATTGCGTCTTTTTAAGTCGTCGCGCGAGAGCTGCGCTGAGCAGATTCAAAAAGACATAATTTCGCATTAAATCTCCTATACGATCCTACAAATCAGTCAAAACAAAAGAACTTGGACACTCCCCCTATATAATTTCTCTTGCATTACACAATAGTGTCGAAATTCTCCCATTCACTCGAGATAATTTTTCATTACAAAACAATCTCTTCTCTCGTAACAAAAAAACAAAAAAAAATGAATCTTTTTTAAAAAGAAAAAACGTGACTCGTCGCAATACAGACGGAATAATAATAAATACTGCACAATTGAAAAATCAAATTTCGCTGGAATATTCATCGATCTGCTGATTTACAATTCCGGGTTTGGATTACTTCGGCGCACGTAGCGGTTGAAGTAGTCCGGACGCCAGCACTTGCAGCTACCAGGTACGAGGAACCAGTCGTAGTACAGTCGGACCTGAAAATCAACGATTTAGAGAACTGTAATGCTATATATCTTATCGAAGCGAAGCGCAACGGAATCGACTGATATCCAAATACAAACAAGTGCGCCTTATCCGCTTACAAATATATAAGCGACTTACGCAATCTCTCACACAGGACTAATAAAATTCGCTCGAAACTTTCAGAATTATCCAACTAGATTTTACGCGCAAACAAACCTGGAAGCAGCCCATATCGTCGACGCCATCGCAATGATGTCCAGCGGTACTTCCAGCCGAGCTGGTCTGCACCGGGGAGACACCGGGTCCGATACCGCCAGCGCTGCTTCGACCTTCGCTTTCACCGGCTCGCTTCTGCAGGTACTGCTGGTAGTTCTGGAAGTCGTGAACCGGCGGAGGCGATCCGGCAACGGGATCACGCGGACCAGGAAGTCGTCCACCCTGAGTCTCCTCGAGGAAGGTGTCCGGGTAGAAGATCTCGGCCACGAGGAGACTCGTCCAGCGCGGAGACGAGAGACAGCCACCGTCGAGGTAGTGGCACCTCGATTGCCTGCAGAACGTTTACCTTTTGTATATATATATACGCGCGGATCGGCGATAATAACGGTAGACTAACGGTATATTATACACTCACATGCAGCGCGTGACCTCGATCGTCTGCGTGAAGTAACCCTCGTACGGGATCTGAACGACGTATCTCCAGACGCCCTGATAGTTCTTGGCGAACACGGGAGTGGCGTACTCGACCTTGGCGGGACAGGGGGTCGGAGGGCCGGTGTACTCGGATTTCTCGGGACCAGCGGCGCCGACGGCTGGTGTCCGCTGACGGTACTCCAGGTTCGCGGCTGGCGGTGGAGGCTCGTCCCTGCGCTCGGCGGCTGCTGGGCTCAGAGGTTCGCCTTGGATGGCTTTGTACAGCATGCAGACCCTGTGATTTTTTATTTTTTTAAATTAATTGTTTAATTTTTACTCGGTTGAGAGTTTATATCTATTATATACTCACACTCCACCTCCGTTCTCGCAGAACTTCCTGCCGCTGCGACTCATCTCGCTGGCGTCCGTTGTCTGCCTCTTCTTCCTGAGGCTGCGCTTCTGATCGGTATCAACCCTGCAAAGTATAGCGTATTCGATTATCAATTTTGGTCCAGTATATAACGAGGCAAACGTTACGGTTAATCGACTTACGAGTTCTGCGAGAAGGGCTGAACCTTGGCGACCTTGGGCAGGGAGTCATCGGCCTTGAGAATCGGCAGAGCCTTGCTCAGGAACTTGAGGGTGTGATTTCTGATCAGCTCGCTATTTGGAATTAAGACCACATCGTTAGTTTATCCGTTAAGTCAAAGGCAACGTCAGTTTAACGTCACAGGCAGACTTACAAGGGATAGGACGATCCGGCGAAGTTCTGCTTCATCGGGTTCTTAGGTATGTAGCCCTTGTTCAGGTCGCCGCAGATGTTGTGTATCGACACGAAGCCCTTTCCCTGCTTTCCCGTATCTGCGCAGAGCGAGAATTATCATCTCCGAGTGAAAATCGATGCTGCACTGCAGTGTATTTAACGCGTGAAATTACCATGGCATTCCTTGTCGCTGTCGACGTACGGCGGCGGCCTGACTTTCGGCGGTTCCGCGTTCGGCGACTCGACGAACGCGTAGTAACCTTCTGGTGGTTCGTCCGGCAGAGTGTTCTTGTCGTCGGCTGCGTTTTTCTCCTTCTCTCTGTACTCCTCGGCGAAGCAAGAGGCGCAGAGCAAAATCATCTGAAATATTAATAAATAAAAGAGGATCAGCATCGGTGTATCCCCGATGACGTAATCTTTATCTCTCGAGCGAATATTCACTTCCGTTCGGAAGTGCGACGCACGGCGTATATTCATATACACGCGCAGTCACCGTTAGAGTCGCTCACGCAGACATGTGCACACGTTCCTTGCCTTCTTAACGGTACCTGGTCCATCGCTGCAATGGGAAAAAGACGCCGACACGATGCCCTGGATTCGTGCGAGTTTATTTTTCGGACGAGCGGAACGATTTGTTTACAAGGTGGTATCCAACATCCGGATACTCCAGAGGATACGACGAGGGATTAGGTTGACTTTCTCCGATTTCCGTAACGTTTTACGTAATAATCTTGATTGCAGCAGCTCGCGCGCGCGCGCGCGCGACTTCCTCTATCCCGGCGGGTTTTTTTTTTCTATATATTTTTATATTTCTGCGCATCGAACTGCTCGTCGATATTCGTCGGAGGTTTTCGAAATATAGCGAACGAATTAATGTTTAAATTGTGCAACGCCGCATGCAAATTAGCCCTGCGGAGCTTTACGTAAGTGCAGGCTCTCGTTTGGTTAGAGCTGGTGTATCGCCTATGGTCGCAAACGGAGAATTTTCATTTTCAAGTCGTATGCCGATCGTTAAATTCATCGGAACGAACTCATCCTTCCCCCACGTCCTCTAGAATTCCTCGAGCGACGTGTACCCCGACGAAGGAGGAACAAGGTATATCCATACGAACGTACCTCGCGTTTAACCTACTTCCAACGGGTGTGTGCTACGCGATAATTCTAGCATTAGGAAAGCCTCGCAAGACTCTCCGCGTTACAGTTACGACGAGAGACGATGACCCGTGCGGAAGACCGGTTTTCCAAACGAGCTTGAATAAAAGAGAGAAGTCACGTACAAAGAGACGTCGCGAGTACCGTATATACTAGCATAGCTATTCGTTCGTTATATGTTTTATTGTTTTTCCCAATCGGGAAGCGGAACTCCGAAGCGGAGTTTGTTTATCGGTTCGAGGCGCGCGTGAAAGTCTTTTTGAGATTTGAATTTTGTCAAGACGTTCCTGATCGCCTATTTGAAAGTTGCTTCTATTTTCTTCTCCTAGTATTAAACTTTCTACATCGTTAAGCGAGAAAACGGTCATCAATTCGTTTCTACTCCGAGGTGTATAATAAAAAATTTTCACTTTTTTCCACGATATCAACCGTACGAATCGTATGGTTAACGACAGCGACCCACGAAAAAAAAAAAAAAAAAAAAAATCTTAAAAATAATCGATAACCCCTGCTCGCTCTACTCACAACGAACGTCCGAAACTCCATCTCGAGCAGTTCCCGAAGCTCGTGCGATCAGCGTCAATGAATTTTCTCCGACTGGTTGTTCTCCAGCTCAGTCTCCACATGAAACAGCGACGATATGCGCCCGCGGTCGAACTAAAACTGAGACACGTTTCTCGCGCGTTCCTCTCTAAAGCCCCGCTTCCTCGCGACTAACGGCCCACATTCTTCGGCGCGCGCACTCGACGCTCCTCGGATATATACGTATACCTCTATGCCGGGCACCACTGCTACGCTCGTATTATAGTGACCTTGACCAAGAGTACCCGAGAGACGGAGAATTTATTTATTTTTTACTTTGGTTATAGAGACTTTTTTTCGGGATGACAGTGAAAGGATTTGGTGTGCGATTATACGGCGAAGGACGGGATGAAAGGGAGATGACCGATAACGGATGTCGTAATTCTTGAAATGCGCGTTAAAGTGGTACCGCGATCGATCATCGGGGAACATTACATTTTTGCGCGCGACTTGTGTTTTCGAGTTATCGGTACCGCATCGCGGAATGTTTTACCGATTGATTTATAGCAGCAGCAGCAGCGCGGAGTAAGATAACCGTAAACGCGCTGCGTACGATATACGCAGCATCGGAGGAAATGACGATTTTCCACGAAATATGGCTATGAATTACAGCCGGGCAGCTATGACGCGAAGATTTGCATCGGAATATATAGGCGCGTATGCGCGAGTTCGATGTTTGAAGCTGCTCCTTTCCTGGTATGTCTAACTGTACAGTTTAGCTTATAACAGTACATCAACACAATACCGAATACATTAAAGCGCGAGCGGACTCGTTGCGTCATGCCCTCAAAAGTCGTTTTTCAACCGAAAATTCGTGATTCGCGCCTTTTTTTTTTTTTGAAAAATCGGCGCGCGAGAGTTCGAAAATAGTGTAATTTAACGACGCGAGCTTATCAGAGCTGCAAGACAATGGAGAAAAGTAATTCGAGTGCGATGGCTCATCGAAGAGTAAGTCGTTGCGCGCTGATTAGCATTGTTTAGAATCTCGTCCCCCATTGTACACTCGTGGAATTCTCATGCTTGTTGATCGGCCCAATAACCGAGTGACCGGTGAAGTTCCCGAGCGCGGGCTGAGTCAGCGGTATGATCACCCGTCCGAAATTGATTAAAATTCCACCGTCGAAAATCACATTGGCCGGAGCTATTTACTTTAGGTCTGCGTACCTGTTTCTTACAGTGTACGGGAAGTAAGCGGTTAAGAGGATAAGGCTGAGAAGCATAGGAAATGCATTTCTAGAACGCGCTCTCGGTGGATCGGTGACCCCATCATCCTAATGAGCGCCAGTCACGCCGTTTAGTCGCCCTAATTTCCGAAACAATGAGCCACCTGTACCGGCCGAATCGGAGCTAATGCGGGAGATTTAACGAACGCTTTCGGACTCGACGGATAGAAAACGGAACAAAAAGTCGTTTATTAAAAAAGAGTCAAGTCGTTTACAATAAAAAAAAAAAAAAAATACATCAGCCTGTGATAAACTTCGTCTCTCTCTCTCCTGGTCTCACACTCGACGGTCGTATTCGCGAATCTTACAAACTATACGCAGCTTAGAACATGATGTTCAGGTCGTGCTCCTGCTTGTGGTAGATGAGAACGTCCTTGAAGAAGAAGTTGGGTCCGTGGAAGTCGAATTTCTGGATGGGTCTGTTGAGAGGATAGCCGACAGGCCTGTTGTCCATCAGCGAGTCTCCGAAGACGCGCGAGGTGTAGGTCATCGGCTCGCCTTGTATGGGGGAAACGAAGATGAACATCTGGAAGGGCATACCCTCGGGTTTACCCTTGGGCAGAAGAAGGCGGTCTGGGAAGCCCATGAGGCGCTTCTCGTATTTCAGCTCCTCGGCGCCCTCGATGGCCTTGGAGAGCTTCTTGTAGAAGACCTCGCTCGGCTCGTACTCGTGGTCCACGAAGAAGAAGTCGTGACAGTTGCGCTCGATCTTGTTCTCTCCGGCGGCAACTGGAATGAGAGAGAGGGGCAACGATTAAGTAATGTTGCAGCAGTTGATTACGGTCACGAATCGAGCTGTACTGCAGTACTCACGGTCGTAGATGAAGTTCTCCATCTCGTAAAACTCGTGGTAGTGTTCCTGGAAGTCGATCTCCTTCATGTGGACGTTGTACTTGGGTCCGAGGAAGATCCTGATGGCGGCCTTGGTCGGCTTCTCGGCCTTGATGTTGATCTTGACGTTGAAGGGCTTGTGGTTCAGGCGGTACTGACGGACCTGGATCAAGTATTTCTCGGCCTCGGCTTCGCTCTCCACGGCCAAACCGTTGCTGATGGTGGCGTCGAAGTAGTCAAAGTACGTCTGCAATTTGTCCACCTCCACGGACTCGATCTTCAGTTCGGGGTACTGGATTTCCTCGGGTTTGTACGGCTTCTGATTCAGGTTGTATCTATGCGATAGCCATGGAAAACGATCAGATGGTTGCGTCGATTATTACGTCAAAAGATAATGGGTCATTGCTCACTTGTAGTAGTGATGGAAGATCCTCTTGTACATTCTCCAGAAGGCCGGGTCCCTCATGCTGGTGGCGTACTGCTCGAGAGCGCTGGGTTGCAGCTTCTCAGGAGTCAGGGGGGGAATGTTGAAGCCAAGGATGTTGCGCATGAGCATGTCGATGTTGCCGTAGTACTGCTCGTTCAGCGAGTCGGCGTTACCCTCGATCATGTTGCCGAGGATGTTCAGACCCTCGGGCGTGTAGATCTTGGCGTACTTGCCGTCCTTGCTGAAGATGATGCCTGCGTCGACGGCTTGGCTGATTCTGGTCTCGTACTCCTCGCATTCCTACAAAAAACAGAAAGATTGTCAGGCAATGAAAACGAATATTCTGACTCGAGTTGAAGAGCTCTGCGACTCACGTGAATCTTGTGGAACTTGTACTTGGGGAAGTAGCTGTTGCCGTTTCTGGAGGGGAACTGGAGTCCGTTGGGGAATTTCAGGGACGGCCAGAATCCTGGATAGAAAGGCCTGTCCCAGTCAAAGTCCTCGACCTTGCCCAAATCGTTGGACAGGCGCTCAAGGTAGTAGCGGTTGAAGAGCTGCTTGTGTCCGTAAAAGTACTCCTCTCCTCTGTAGCTCTTGGGTGCGCCGATCTCCTCGCTGCTTAGGAACCAGGGAAACTGGTTACGGAAGAAGAAGTAGTAGTTGTTCAGACCGATGTCCTCGGTGAAGTAGTTCAGACGCTGCTCGTAGTCGTACTCGTCGTTCAGGTAGAAGTTCGAGTAGTTGTAGGGTAGGATGTAGGTGTCGTAGCCAGCGCTGTGCTTTTGCTCTGCGAACGAACGGATAATATTTTGCTATAGTTGGTCGAATCTCTCGGTTAAAGAAGTTCTAACTCACCCAGCTTGCCGAAGGCCTTGACGTGGTGCGCCTTCTCGAAGAGCTCGCTGTTGTAGAAGTAGTGGGGCGCTATCTCGTAGAGCGGAGGTAGCTTGATGTACTTGGTGTCGGGCCTGTGGATCACGGCGAGATAGAAGGCGTAGCCGAACATCTGATGGTTGAGCCTGTTACGACAGAACAGGCCGGTCTTGTAGAAGGTGTCGAAGTCCTTGGCGTAGAACAGGATCCTGAAGACGGCGCGAGTCTCCTCTACGTTCCTCGGGTAGTAGATCGAGTAGACAGCGTCGTGGTGCAGGTAGCCGTGCTCCAGGCGGTGCAGGAACTCCTTGACTGCTTCCTGTGCAGAATTAAGGAAGGTATTTTTGAGATTATCGGATAGTTGATGACTGACGCTTCGAGAACACCTACCTTGTTGGTGTAGCCGTCCATCTCGATCTTGTACTCCTGGCCCTCCTTGTAGAGATCGGCCTTGATCTCGGGCTGCGTCAGGTGGTAGAGGATCTCGTAGACTCGTTTCTGCTTCAGCAGAAAGTCCTTGTCGGCCGTGACTTCATTGTAATAGTCGGGCTTGTACGCCTGGCCCGCGACCAAGGCGACGGCCAGCACGGACAGCAGTGCTAGCCTACCGATCATGTCGGCGTCTCGCTTACTTCTCCTGGAAACCTGCAATTCAACAAGAAAAAAAAATGAAGTAAATTCTCTCGTATCAGCGCGACTTGAAAACGAAATACTCGTATTAGTTTCGCAACAGCTGCGCGCAGAAATAAATAAAGCTCGACCTTGATAAGGGGTGTGCTCGTACAGAGAGAGAGAGAGAGAGAGAGAGAGAGTGTCGATCAGCTTTGCGAGAGACGCACTGCGGGCGCGGTAGAGCGGCCCTGAGGCTTTATATGAGCTGCATTTAATCGCGAAGAAGAAACTCGAAGGGGATAGAAGCAGAGGAAACGGCCGAGCCGAGAGCGTAGGTCAGATTGCGTGACCCGACTGCGAACGAGCTCGCTCTTTTATTTTTGCGCGAATTTTAGGTGGTACTCTCGATAGCTTATCGCTAAAGAGTGACGTGATTGATGAATGACGAGGTAAATTATACTGTCCATGTGCCGGGGGCACCTATTGTTTGCACCCTTTTGGTTCATATTTATTTGAAAATCTTATTATTATGCTAAAAACTTTATTATACACGTACAGCATCTTTATTTGCACGCTTGTTTTCTTTACCGAATCAGAAGGCTGATTAGGCCGGAGAATCACGGAGTGTTTGTTTTATAACAAACGCTATGTAAATACCGAAATCAATGAAAAACACTGATATTGCTAATCATCCTCGCCTCGGATGCTTTTAGTCGAATACGAAAATAAAATTATCGCGCATTGCTTTATTAACCAAGTCAGTTACACATGTGGAAAGTATAGTTGCATAAAATTAAATAAATAATTTCCGATATTTTACTTTCAGATTTTAATATAATAAAATTTCTGTATAGCCATCTTTAATCTTTGCCGCAAATAACTGTAAAATGATAAATTAAATTTTCTCCTTTTGATAAAACTCATAGTGTCATCAACCCTAAGAAATAAAAGTCCGTATAGCAATAATCGTCGATAACTATAGTTGGGTTTGAATCATTTCCGAATGACGCTTTATATATAGATCGTAAATATCCTACTAACAACTCTCTCTTATTCAGATTAACGCAAAATACTAAAGATAAAACTTTTAAAGCTTCCGAGTTACATTAGCAAATGCGGTAGGAATCCGTTATTTATTTATTTATTTATTTATTTATTTATTTATTTATTTATTTATTTATGACCATATACATAAGCCTTTTAGAGGCTTCCTATAGAGGCAAACAAGTTGCCTGTATATAGGTATGGCACAATAATTATACAAATAGCTTAAAAACTAAAAACTAAAATTAATCTTTTCATACTGTTCTTAATATAGTAGCAAGTGTTCAATCATTGACTCTACCCTGGTCTATCCCCTTTCCTGTCTTAACTTTGATCAGCTTATAGCTTCTAAAGTGGTAAGGAGTTGTAAGTGGTAAGGCAAGTCTTGTACTTATAACAGAAGTTAAACTAGTGTCTCTAATTCATTTCATGCTATTAGATTTCTTATGAAACAGTTACTCTTCTAACTGTTAACTCTTTGAGATCATTAGAGAGTAAATTGAAAATTTTCACAGCCATGTAGTAGCTGCTTTTCTTGCTTATAGATTTATTAATTTTTGGCAATGATACTCTTTTTCCTAGTAGTTTTCGTATTTTTACTATAAAAATCCCTTAGTTTTCCATAGTCATATGTTATGACTTCAATTTGGAACAAATTAATGAACTAATAATAAAATTTAATTAAATCTAAATTAAATTTAACATTTAATTTATCCATACCCGCACATAGTGCATAGGAACATGAAAAATGCCATATTGTTATCACATAAGCGATTAGTATTATCGTCCAGACTGTTCAATTGCCACTTTGCCAACTCTTATTCTGTTGACTTGTCGTGTATCTAATTACATAAATTAGAATTATCAATGTTCTTATAAGGGGGAGTTTTAGATTGTCTCCGCTTTGTATTATCGCCTGTTTCGCTTTTATCTCTTTTTTTCAGGGATTATTTTTTTATACATACGTTTAAAAGCTAAATAACGATTGTAATTTGTACAAATAAACCGTATTCAAGAAAATTAATATGATATACTGGTGAAAAAATATATGTTAATTTTCAACAAGCAACTATAAATAAATTTAAGTCCATAGAGAATTTTTCTGTCTGAAATTATAAGATTAATGTCAATAATGAAACAATGTCAATAATGCTTATCTAGTAGGAAGTTGACTGGGTTCATTGTTTTCTTACAAGAGTCGGCGCATATCAAAGACAGTCCGTCGCTATGGTATACCGCTTTTAATTAATCAAGCGATTCATTAGGAAGTCAATGAAATTGTATTTTTTTAAGAAATTATGCTGCTCAACATTTTTATGGACTATTGGAAAATAAAATCGAATTGCTTTTTTATTAAAAATAAATAATAATTTTATTTGTCGTTACTTGAACAAATGTAAAAAATGTTCTACAGGTAAGAAAGTATTTTGACGAATATCGTCGATTAATTAGACGTGCATCATATTGTGGTCTCGCATCCTTTCCATTGTATAGTCGGTTTTCATCGTCATGCTACTGTGTTCCGGCATGTCCATCATGCTAGGTTTCTTGATATCTTGCATCATTTTCATATAGCGCTCTCTGTTCATCCTCATGACTTTGCCGTAGTCCTGCATCGAGTCGTGCATCACGTTGGGCTTTGAGGTGTATATCGAGTCCCGCATTGAGTTATGCATCATCGTGTTCACGTCGTGGTAACCCATCATTTCTTGGTCATGTTGATGGTAGATGAAGACATCCTTGAAGAATACGTTGCCAAGGCTGAAGAACCACGGGTACATAGGTCTGTCAATTGGGAAGTTGAAGGGTTTGCCGTAGTACATGCGTTGTCCGAATATGGGCAGTTCCAGTGCTTTGCCTTCTTCGAATGAGCTGATGTAGAAGAAAAGCTTGAAGCGCATTCCGTCAACAGAACCCTTAGGGAGAGTCATGTACTTGGGGAAGCCCCACATCTGCTTGTCGAAGTGCATTCCCTCTTTGCTGTGCATGGCATCCATCATCTTTTTGTAGAAGCTATCGCCGGTCATGTATTCATGCTGGGGTCCGTCGACATCGTGGCTCTTGCGTTCGAAGTTGTTCATTCCCTCGTGCACTGAAAGCAAGCAATAATTTTTAGATTTGATCTGCGTAAGTCCTTGGGTGGAAAAAAGAAGAACGGAAACTCACGGTTAAATTCGAATTCGTCGAGCATGAAGAAGTATTGGTAGTAGTGGAGAAGGAAAGAGTAGTCGTCGTATCCCTCCATGGCGGGTCCCAAGAAGATACGCATGATGGCTTTGGTGCTCTTGTCGCTGTTGACGGCGAACTTGTAGGTGAAGGGCTTGTAGTTGAGATGGTACTGCCAAGCCTTTATGTTGAACGAAAAGCCATCTTTCATCGAGGCGACGTCAATGAGGTTGTTGACCATGTATTCCCTGGTGTCGAAGTAGGTGTAGAGTTTGTCGATCTCGACGTTTTCGATTTTCACTCCACTGAACTCCAATTCGTTCTTTGTGTAACGGTTCAGGTGGGATTTGTATCTGAAAATCAACGATCATCAGTATATTGTTCTAAAAAAAAAAAAAAACATTTTCCGCAGTTCATATATTTTCAAATAAACTCACTTCATGAAGAAGCCGACAATCTTGTTGTAGATTCTGTAGAAAGCTGGGTCCTTCATGCTAGTTGTGAAGTACTCCAAAGAACTGGGGATATACATGTCCTTGTTCTTGGTATCGTAGTTCATTCCGAGAATGCGGCGAGAAAGGACGTCGTAGGAGCCGTAATATTTCATGTTCATGGAATCGTAGTTACCTTCGATGATGTTAGCCAGGATGTTGAGACCTTCGGGGCACATTATGTTGACCTGTTTACCCATCCCGTCGATGATGAAGCCAGAGTCGATGGCTTCCATGATACGGGTTTCCAGCATCTTGAGATACTGCAATTGAATGATTGAAAGTTAAGGAATCATAATAATTATAAAATATACGAAAATTGAGGATGTCAGAAATCCTTACCTCCAAGTAGCGGTACTTGTAGAATGGAACCACGTTCCACCAATCGCGTCTGGGCATGGGAACGCCGTTGTTGAACACGTAGTCGGAGTAGAAGCCAGGCAATCTCATCGAGTCCCAGCTGAAGTCTTCGATTTCGCCGAGTCCGTTGGAGAATCTTTCAAGATAGTACCTGGCCATCAGCTGTTGGTGGAAGTAGTAGTACAGTTCACCACGGATGTTCTGGGGAACACTGTATTCCTTGGTGCTCATCCAGAAGGGGAACATCATACGGTAATAGTAGTAGAAAGCATTCAGGCCGATGTCTTCCATGAAGTACATCATTTTGTTTTCGTAGTTGTGCATGGGGTTCAAGCAAACTTGGGTGAAGTTCGAGTACAGATAGAAGGTTTCTACGTGGTTCATGTCATCGGTTTTCTTCATGCCCATCATTTCGTGACCGAGATGGGTCTTTCCGTGGGTCATCAGGATGCGTTGAGCGTCGCGAACCACCTGATTGCGAGTGAGAAAAACATTTTCAATGGATTTTCTTTCAAAATAAATCCGATTAATGTACCTTTGAGTCGAAAAACATGTTGGGGTACATTTCGTAGATGGCTGGCAGACGGATGAATTTAGTGTCATCGCGGTAGAGCACAGCAGTGGTGAAGGCAGTTGCGAAGAGCCCGGTGTTCATGTGGATACGAGCCCAACAAGCAGTCTTGTAGAAGGTGTTGAAGTCCTTGGCGAAGTAGAAGAGCTTGTAGAGCATCGTCATTTCTTCACGATGCTCCTGGTTGTAGTACGTGAAGAGGGCGTCCTTGTGCAACATGCCGAATTTGTAGTGGGTCATGAAGTCCATTACTACCTCCTGGAAGAAATAAATGAGAATAGGGTTAAAAGTTAAAAATGAAGTTGTCATTTCGAGAAAATACTTCAGTCTATAATTACTTTGTTCATGTAGTAATCGATATTGGACATTATGTCATAGTTGCGTCCCATCTCGAACCACTCAGCGTCAGTGATGACTTGGTTGTTAAGGTACATGAGTAGATCGAAGATTTTTTTCTGCTTAATGAGCATGTTTTTGTCAGTCATCTTCATGTCGTACTTCGTGTGCTCGATGTCGTACTTCGCGGGCTCGAAGCTCGCAGCCGCGAGGCTCACCGCCACTAGGGCGAAAACTAAAAGCTTTCGCAGCATTCTCGATACACCACCTGATTCGGAGCTGCCAAAACCGGCTGTATGCTGTTTCGAGTGGAAATAATGTCGCAGTTTATATACTGTACAGTGCTAAGATACGAGTAAATCGTATGACTTATGACCTCCTCCAAAGGCGGGGCTCTTACGGAGGACCGAGATTGAAGGTTTTACAAGAGATTCGATTTCGGCGAATATTTTATTGGTCAGTTCTCGGTTTCGCAAAGAATGTATTAAAAAGTACAATCGTAGTTGTAATGCTGATTTTGTGTAAGACTTAATCTGGAAGTTGTTGATTGCATGGCAGGAAAAAAAAGAGAGATATTTAAAAACGCCTTCCGTTTATCGCTTTTAAAGTGGTGGATGAATTATTTATGTAAAAAGCTAACTTAAATTATTAGAGTACTTACTGTACAATATTTTCATAGTTAACTATTCAACATTTAATTATTCTCTTCTGGTTTGATAATTAATCATTATGAAACATAAATTCGCATGGATTTGCGGAGGTGCTATCATGCTTATATGAAAAATAATCGAATCTATGTAATACTTAAAAAGTAGTCATCGAAGAAGTTTTAAAAAATTAATATTTTACTTCTCTTGATTACCCCTTTGTCTCTCAGGAATGTTCTGCAAACTAATATCACGAAAAGATACGTGGAATGCTGTATCGACAATACTTAAACAACTTGTCGTACATGTTATGAATATTACACAATTAATAATCATGCGTAAAAATCAAATTTATTAAAATGTAAATAGTTTTATATTGCGTTATTAGTGGCTACATTTCTTTTGTTCAAATGCGGTATGTGTCGATAAGCAAACTATCATGTATCCGCATAATTTAGATTTAACTTTATCTTTCCATTTCGTGTGTTTGTCTCTCAATATCATATTTGAGCAAACAAACAAGAGTGCAATTTGGGCTTTTTATATTTTTCTTAATCGTAAAATATAGTTTTTGATGCACATTTTCTGCAATAAAATGTATTACATTAAGTGTAAATTTTATTATTAAATTTTTTACTTTTTCATTTTCCTCTTATAAATCGCAAGAATTTTTTTAACTAGAGAAAAGTATGTCAAAACCTGCTATATTCTGTCTGAAGAAAATTGATATCTTATGGTAAAACACATATATGAGCTACATTTATGCTACTTACTTCTTGCTGGAATTTTTAAGAACCGTAGAGTATTGAGACGATAAAATCTGAGAAGATTCCACATTTTTTCCTTGAGCATGCGTTTTCGCGTCCACACGGTGAGCTCGCGGAGGTCAGAGGTCGCGAGCGCACAGCGGGCTAATCTCGCGCCGGCCGGTGATTTTGGGGGTATAAAAGCCGGGAGCCGCGGACCGACCAGCATCAGTCTGCCCTCCCTGGCAGAAGAGAAGTTTGCATCCGATCCGAGGGAAAAGAGCACGCAGCAATCATGATGCGCAACTGCATCGTCTTCGCCCTGTTGGTGGCGATGGCGGCTGCCAGCCAGTCCTACCCGGGCTTCTACAGCAAGACCGCCGACATGGAGTTCCTGCACAAGCAGAAGAAGATCTTCGACCTGCTGATGTACGTCGACCAGAACGTGCTCACCGACACCGAGTACTTCGAGTTCGGCCGCAACTTCGACATCGCCGCCAACGTGGACTACTTCACCAACAAGGTGAGTAACTGCAGCAGTATAGCTATGGGACTTATAATCGCTCTTCGCTTCGCAGGAGGCAGTCTACGACTTCCTGGGCTACTTCAAGAGCGGCTTCCTCGCCAAGGACGCCCTCTTCACCTACTACAAGCAGGAGCACCGCGAGGAGATGATGCTGCTCTACCGGCTGTTCTACTTCGCCAAGGACTTCACGACCTTCTACAAGACCGCCTGCTGGGCCCGCATCCACATCAACCCGGGCATGTTCACCGCGGCCTTCACGACCGCCGTCATCTACCGCGAGGACACCAAGTACATCCGGCTGCCGGCCATCTACGAGATCTACCCCAACCTCTTCTTCGACGCCAAGGTCATCCGCGACGCGCACCGCCTGAAGATGACCCGCGGCTACGGCTACCACGGCTACGACCACCGCATGCCCTTCGCCAAGGGCAGCTTCGAGAACGTCGAGAGCTTCTACGTCTACTCCAACTACACGGACGTCTGCATCAACCCGACCAACGCCCTCGAGTACAAGCTCAACTACTTCACCGAGGACGTCGGCCTCAACGCCTTCTACTACTACTTCCGCATGAGCTTCCCCTTCTGGATGGACAGCAAGGACTACGACGTGCCCAAGAGCTTCCGCGGCGACTTGTACTACTTCTTCCACAAGCAGATCATGTCGCGCTACTACCTCGAGCGCTTCTCCAACGAGCTCGGCGAGATCGAGGACTTCAGCTGGGACTCGATGAGCCTGCCCGGCTTCTACTCGGACGTCAGCTTCTTCAACGGCGTCTCCATGCCCCGCCGCGACTGGTGGAACGTCGTGCCCTTCTACAAGTACAAGTACGTCGAGTACATCAAGCAGCTCGAGACCCGCATCCTCGAGGCCATCGACTCCGGCTACTTCTACGACAGCATGGGCAAGCAGATCAGCTTCTACACGCCCGAGGGCCTCAACTACCTCGGCAACATCATCGAGGGCAACTGCGACTCCTTCAACATCAAGTACTACGGCGCCTACGACGTGCTCGCCCGCGACATCCTCGGCATGAACTTCGACTGCAAGTGCAAGGACTACTACGTGCCCAGCGCGCTCCAGCTCTTCTCCACCAGCATGCGCGACCCGGCCTTCTACCGCCTCTACGACAGAATCCTCTTCTTCTTCCACAAGTACAAGTCCCACCTGACCCGCTACACCAAGACCGAGCTCGAGTTCCCCGGAGTGAGGTTCGAGGGCGTCGAGGTCGACAAGCTCTTCACCTACTTCGACAAGAAGGAGTACTTCATCAACAACGCCGTCGCCGTCGACAGCTTCAAGGAGGGCAAGTCCTTCAGCATCAAGGCCTTGCAGTACAACCTCAACTACAAGCCCTTCACCTACAAGTTCGCCGTCAACAGCGACAAGGACACCAAGGCCGTGATGCGCGTCTTCCTGGGACCGGCCGTCGAGGGAGACAAGTACGACGACTACTCCTACCTTCTCCACTACTACCAGTACTTCTTCATGCTCGACGAGTTCGAGGTCAACCGTAAGTAAATTTACTTAAGTCAGGCGCTTCAATTTTATTGACTATATTTATATACATATTATGCTCTTGTTATGCTTGCAGTGAAATCCGGAATCAACAACTTCGACCGCCTCAGCACCGACTCGTTCTTCTTCAAGGGTGAATACATGACCGGCGACCAGTTCTACAAGAAGGTCCTCAACGCCATCGAGGGTCACGCGCCCTTCCAATACGACAACCGCATGTTCGGCTTCCCCAACCACATGATGCTCCCCAAGGGTAAGGTCGACGGTATGAGGTTCAAGCTCTTCTTCTACCTTGGCCCGTACGAAGAAGTCAAGAGCTTCGAGCTCCCGATCTTCGGCAACTTCAAGTACTACGGCAAGTCCTTCGGCTTCCCACTGGACCGTCCCATGTTCCCCTGGTTCTTCAAACTCGACAACTGCTACTTCAAGGATATCTTCATCTACCACCTGAAGGACTACGACATCAAGTTCAGCCACCAGTACTAAGCCGACTTTTGTCGAGACGAACGCTGAGACTCCGATCCCTATGCGCGATCGGGCTATGTACAGCGATACAGTTTCACAAGAGAGAGCGAGTCTGACGAAATCATAATAGACTTACTACTTTTTTATATTTCTCTGATACGATAGGTGATTATCGAGGGATCCGTTCAGGATTCCTCCCTGATTACAAATAGATTTTAATAAATGAATTATTCAAAATTATTCATGCTTACTTTTTATATCATCCCCCCTTTCCAATAAGTACTTCCTATTTATATAACAAAAAAAGTGCGATGCGTATAATTTGAATGATGATTAATTGAGATGCTTTGATTAATATTTTATAAATGCTAAGGGTTATTCGTTAAAGTGATAACTAAAATTTTGATATCATGTGCATGGTCATTTTATTTTCTTATGTGATTACAAAGTCATTACAAAAATAGCGGACATTGGCAATATAATTTAGTTTCCTAAATTGTTTACAAAACGTAAAAACGTATCGTTGGAGGACACAATTATTTATAACGCTAAATATATTTCAAGCTAATTTGATACGTTATATATAAATCCTAATAAAATTATCGCGTGTCAATGATCAGGTAAATTATTTCTATGTCAATTATAGAAAAAGTCTTATAAAAAGTTATGGATTAAAATATATTTACAAATAAGATTATTAGCTAGTCGGGTTATGAAATTATCTAAAACTGAAACTGAAACTTGTAGAACAGAAGTTGTTGGCAAAAAATGGAGATATTACGTATTTTAGTCTTTTGTTCCATTAGACCCTATTTTTCAAGATGTGCGCGTACTTACACAAATTGAGCTATATATCCATGCATATTGTAAAAATACATAATGTATATAGATATAATCAATGTTAACGTTGAAAAATCTATATAATTCTATATATTAAGGGGCTCATGGGATAAAACACGACCTCCGTTTTTAACCAAAAATTCATTCTTACAGTTTCAATCAACTCTACGACTTAAGGGATGTGGATTCTCCTTGTTAGTATAGTATATAGTTAGCTACTTAACGCTATTTATTCCTAATGTTGGGACAATTGTCCAAGAAACTTCAGCTGCTCATCTCTTTAAGAGTTTCGATGACAGTCTCTTTCTCATTAATCTGCTTTTCGTCGACGATGGCTCTGTTGATGGTGCTCGAGCAGTTGTTCTCCTGGTCAACTTGTTCCGGCAGTCTAGCCAAGTGAGGCATGGCATAGTTGAGCTTCTGCCAGAACCAAGGATCGCCCCACTTGACGTAGGTGTTCATTTGCAGGTAGGCCCGGAGTTCAGGATCGAGCTTGTCAGTGGGTCCGATTTCACCGTAGACGACGACGATGAGTCTCGCGCGTTTATCGCTAAGGGCCTGCTTGTGAGCTGTTTGGAACTCCATACGGCCCCAGATACTCTCGATGAAGTTGGGCGAGAGCACGACGATGGTGCGCCGGGACTCCTCGACGCTACGGGCGATCTGCATGGGTATCCACTCGCCAATCAGCCAGTCCCGGACGTGGATGCAAAGCTTGTAGGGTTTGGGTCCATTCTCGAGTTTTGATACGAGCTCGTTCATCACGAACTCCTCGTCTTTGTGCGAGTAGCTGATGAATGCGTCGTAGGTTTTGTTTCGGTCCATCTCGTCGTCCGTCACAAGGCACAGGCACAGGTTCTTCGCGTAGAGCCAGACCTTGATTCGCTCCTGAAACTGGTAGTACAAGGCTGAGGCGCAGCCTAGGAAAAGAGCGAATAGACAGATGATCAAGTAGATCATGATGATCAAACGGTTCGATGTAGGACAGAGCTCGACGGGCAAAAGGCTTGACAGAGAGACGTTGGAATTTCGGCAAGTGATGTTCAGCAAGTCGGGAAGCTGCTTGAAGCTAGACCGAACATAGAAGAGCAGGTCACGAGATGAGCAGTCGCAGATCCATGGATTGCCTCGCAGTGTGAGTTGCGAGATCATAGAATCGTTGGCCAGCTTCCTCAGGACTTCGGAGTTCATAGATGTCAGTTTGTTGTCATGGAGGTTTAAAATCTGCCAAAAAAGCGATACGTTAGTAATTTGAAATGAAATGATAATTAGATATACTTCTCAAGCAGAAAAAGTTCGGCTTACCTTTAACTTAGGCGTGATTAAGCTCTCGTCCACAGCAATGATTTTATTTTCCGACAAATTTAACCTGACCACCTTGTTGTAGCCCTTCGCAGTCATGTTCGGCCCCTTGCCGAGCTTGTTCCTAGACAAGTCAAGCTCAACTCGTTCGGCTCCATGAGTGTCGATCCACGAAGGTGGATTAGTCAGATTTCTACCAGCGCAGTCGAGGAGTAAAGTACTGTCCGAGGGTCTCATCCAACAGTCGCAGGTGGAATCAGATGTGCAGGTCTCGGTCAAGCACTTGATCGAGTGCGACTTCAACCGCGAGACAAGCAAACCTGCCATGTGTTTGGGACCGTCGCAGGCCATGTCCTCGACGTAGATTTTCGTGCTACTCGGAAAGTCCATCTGCTGGTCGAGATATCGGACGAGATCGTAAATTTTGCAGTCACAGTGAATCGGGTTCGAAGATAGAAAAATGCTGGCTTGGCGAGGGTTTCCGCTTTCGTTAGCAGAGATGAACTCGAGGTTCGCCAGATTCACGTGGTGAATGTTGTTGTACCTCAAATCGACCTCGATGTTGTTGGACATGAACTGAAGGTCCTCTGCCTACAGGGCAAAAGCAAATGTTAGAATTCTGAAAGTTTTCCAATTTTTTCTCAATTGACTTTTTTCACATTTTCAAGCACATACCTGCAACGATTCGAAGCTATTGTACGACAGATCAAGTATTCGCAAATTTGTGCCGGTAATAGTCCAGTCGCTGTACATTTTTGTGATATTGTTGTGCGCCAGATTCAATTCTTCGAGCGAGCTGCACGAGTAGAACGGCGAAAATTGTCCAAAGTCGTCGGCAAGAGAGTTATCTAGCGTCAACTTATTGTTTGCAAACCTCGCAAATCTAAGCTGACCGAGAGGAGCAAAAGCTTTAGCGTCGATGTAGCTTAGTTCGTTGTACTCCAAGAAGAGCTCCTGCAGGGATTCTAATCCTGCGAATGTGAGCCTGGAAAACAGAGATCGTTATTAGTTTTTGAATTCCGCTAAGCGAACGATGCAAACTAACCATTCACCCTTTAAAAGCTGTACTTACTCATCGATGAATCTCAGACGATTCTTGGACAGGTCAAGCTTGCGGAGCTTCTTATTATTGAAGAAAATTCCAGCATCCAGATACTGCAGGTCGTTGAAGAACAAAGTGAGCGTTTCCAACTCCGTGATGTCTTTGAATAGATTAAAAGGCAGCGTCTGCAAATAATTCCTATTCAAATTCAACTTGACGATATTCGTCGAGTACCAGAACAAATCCTCGGGCAGGTAGCGAATCCCGTTACGCATCAGCGTGACATCTTTGAGGTTGGTAAGATTTGAGAAAAATCTACTGGGCAACGTCGTGAGATTGCACTTGTTGTACAGAAGTTTGACGACCTTGAGCTTAGGGTTGTAGAGAAACAGATCGTCCGGCAGCGAAGTGAAATTGTTGACGCCTAAGTTGATGCTCTCCAGGTTCTCTAAATCGGCGAAGATGTCCACCGGCAGAGTTTTGAGACTGTTTTGATGGATATCGAGTGATTCGAGACTTTTAAGACCGCGGAACAAGTCAGGCTTCAACTCCCGCAGATCGTTCTCCTGGATATTCAATAGTTGAAGCTTTTCAAGTCCATCGAAGACACCTGGTGTCAGAGACTTGATGTTGTTGTTGCTGAGCTCGAGCGTCCTCAGAAAACGAGAATTGTCGAAGAAGCCTCGCGGGATCTTTTGCAAGTTCGTGTTTCTCAGCTCCAAGATGTTCAAGACAGGAAGGCCTGGAAAAATTTGAAAAGATCGTTCGACCTCGTGTCCGAAATTTTCATAACGCATTCAAAATAAATCTTTGCACTATCTAAAAACTCACCTCTCAATAGATCTCGCGGAACGCCTAACTCTCCTAACGGATTGTTCGTCAGCTCGAGGTGCTTCACATCGGGAAAAACGTCCAAGTCCTGAGCGCTCAGTGGCGCGATCAGATTCTCGTACTTCAAATACTTGACATTTTGAACTCTCAACTGCTCGTTGATGATTCTAGAGCTGTATGCCGGTCCTGGCGGTTCGCAATCGGTAAACACAAACTCACGGACGAAGCCGATGTCAATGATGGTGCCCTGAAGCAAACGAGACCAATTTGGCGAGTTCTCGCACTGAATCTGAACCAGGTCTCCTGGCTGATACGTGATTTTGAACGCCGAATTGGTGAAGGCGTTGGTCAAGCAGGTGATCGCGTACGTGTTTACATCGTTCGAATAGCAGTGACAGGGCAAACGTTTCGGGCAACTGAAGCTGCCGGACGCAGTGAAGATCGCGAGGAGCAAGACCGCTAGTGGCAGCGCGAGCCGTGACATCGTTCAATCTTGTTTTCGAGTGCGATTCTGGAAAAGAAATTGCTTTCGTTAGTCGTGATATTCCAAGAATTACGTTTACTTAACTAGGTATATTTATGAAATGAAAATTAGTTCGATGTAAACAAATATCGCGCGCGGTACAAAAGTTTAGCAAAAATAAAATCCTCACCAAAAAAGCGCCGACGTTCGATCCGAGCGTTGAGATCCAAAACAGAAGCACTTTTCTCGACACCAGAAAATCAACGCACTCACTTTCTCTCGACGCAAGCATCCGATCGTCAAAACTAGACTCCTGCACTGGTCGTCCGGTAAATCGGAACTGATGCTCGTCCCACCGAGGCCCATGCGTTATATTAGTTGACCCCCTCCAGCCGAATTTTCGCAAGCTATAGCCCTCGTTTTAAATGAGTTTCGGGGCCTGGAACGTACCTACCAGATCGGCGAAGAATCTGTTGGGGAAATACCCGCTACAACAAGGGCCTCTCGGTCGAATCGTTATAATCGCCTTATTTATACGGGGCTTTGTTCGTGGGGAATTGACGCTTCGGAGGTATAGTGCAACGTTCAACGTTCATTGACAATTTTGTTATTGCATAGAGTTTGACTATATATTACTCGTGTATGAAATAATAAGTATATATATATATGATAGGTCTATAAATCGCAAGAGTATTTTTCACTAATATTAAAAATAGTTTATCGCCGCTCCTCATCAAAATCGCACATCCAGTTCCAAATGAACGCGACTTTAAAGTGTGCCGTATGTAAGTCGTCTCAGCGCAGTTTCGCCCAACCCAACAAGTATATATTCAAAATTTCCCGACCCTTTTCTCTAAGTGCACTCGCCCGGGGAAAACCCAGTGGAACGGTAATTAATCCTCGCAGGTATATAAGATGTAGCTCTGCAACTGCGGAGCCCTTCTTGCATGTTATATATTATACGTAGCTCAGGCGTGTGCTCTGGGATTACAAGTATACGTTGGGTTTTTTCTTCTGTCAGTCGCCAGACCAGATTACGTTGCACAAGAGTATATACCGATGAGAACGTATCCGCTGCTTGATTTTCTCGGAACCGCACTCTTTTGCGAGCCGAATAAATACTCTTCGCGTATCGAATGTAAACAAAAACAAAAGCTCATCTTCTCTTTCAATGTAAATGCCTGTACAACGGACACGTCACATGTTATGTCATATCGTAATATCGATCGATAAGTATATCGAATATAGCAGGATCAATAGATTCACCGCGCGCGAAAACGCAGCTGCTCCGAAATACTGTGCCAACCGCTACTCCGAAAAGAGAGGCAAAAACAGCGGACTTCGGAGCTCTCTCGTTGGCAACCTTGAGTGCAGGTTTCGACTCGCGCACGCTCACGCCGTTGGCGGGAAAAGAACACACGCGCCGCCGACCGTTGTATGTCAGACTTCGAGCCGACAGACTCTTTCGAGCTCGCCTCACCGGTCGGGTGCCCCGAGTTGCTTGGTTTTCAACTGTGGACTTTAAACGAGTTTTTTTTTTTTTTTTTTTTTTGTCTCCGGAAGTAAACGAACAATTCTGACAGAAGAGTGTCGATCTAGTGAGCGAGAGCTACCGCTGTGTGGATATATAGCTAAGATATTCTCTGAGAGAAGAAAATCCACGGGTCTCTCGCGATGATGAAGTTCGAGGTGATCAAGGCCGAGGTCGACATGGACTTGCCACTCTCGGAAGCAGCTATGACGAAGGGTATCAGCCGCGACGTAGTGGATCCCTCCGAGGACTCGGGATTCGACAGCATCTCCGTTGGCTCTAACAGCAGCACAGGTAAGCATTGCATTTCTTTCGCGGAAACAAAGAAGCGTTACCCTCGCGCGTAGTGTCCATTTTTCTTTTTCCGTTGCGAGTAAGTATTGGGGTTGATTTTGAGAATATTCGAGAAATGTCATTTAATAGCTCGCGATCCAGTTTTCTTTGACTCAAAAGAATGTGTGATTTTGCAGAGCAAATCAAGAAAGAAAATGAGGGAACAATCGGAGAGGGCATCCAGTTTGTCGACCCAGCCCTTATAGCAGCTGAAGCAGAGGAGCAAAGGCTCAGAGCAGAGGAGAAGAAGAGGAAAACGAATGAAGAACTCGTGGCAAAGAGAAAGGCTGAACAAGAAGCCTATGAACAAGAGATCAAGGAGAAACAGTACAAGCGACTGATGCATTTGCTGTCGAAAAGCAAGGCAATGTCCAACTTTATCATGTCGAAATTTGAGACTAAAAAACCTAAAGAAGAGGCCAAGAAAGCCAAGGAAGAGCCCAGCAAAGCTTTGAAAAGAAAGAACACAAAGGAAGTTGAGTCACCTGTTCCTAAAAAAAGAGGTCGCAAACCCGACAAGAAATATATTGATGGTGCTGCTGAAGAGAACCCAGTGAGTAAAAGTGTTTTGTTTAATCAGACAAAGTAGTTGCAATTTCAGCTTACGAATCGCAATATCGTTTTATTCAAATTATAACTTATGCATTAATATTTTCAGGAACCTAAGAGAGGCAGAAAAAAGATGAATCTCAGTCAAGAGGACATTTCAGAAGAGTTGGCATCTATGTCTGATGATGAACCTAGTGAAGAGAAAGAAAATGAAAAGCCAATTGAGAATTTTGTACAGTCTAAATATTTCCATGGAGAATTGAGGGATTACCAAAAAGAAGGAGTCAACTGGTTAAAGGTTTTGTACGAGAATGGATTAAATGGCATTTTGGCAGATGAAATGGGTTTGGGAAAAACAGTTCAAATTATTGCTTTGTTTTCTTATTTAATTGAGAAACAAATAGCTGGCCCTTATATGGTGGTGGTTCCCCTTTCAACACTAGCGAATTGGACCACAGAATTCGAACGCTTTGCACCGCAACTTCCCGTCGTTGTGTATTACGGATATGCGAATCAAAGATCAGAACTTAGAAAAAAACTTGAACAAAAAAAGCGCATCGGATCCCTTTATACGCTCCCCATTGTACTCACAACGTATGAAATGCCTCAGAAAGACGCAGCTTTTTTGCGAAATTTTAATTGGAGGTATATTGTTATTGATGAAGCTCAAAGGATCAAAAACTATAATTGCTTACTGTTCAGGTAATTTTGTTCATTTTTATTGACTAAACAACCAGACATTTTTTCATTTTGAATTCAATTATTATATTTATGAATTTTGTTTTACAGGATACTTAAATCTTACAACTCTTTTAACCGTTTGTTAATGACTGGTACACCATTGCAAAATAATTTATCTGAACTTTGGTCGTTATTGAACTTTTTATTGCCAGATATATTTAACAGTTTGGATTTGTTTGAATCATGGTTTGATGCCAAAGATGTTCAAAACGAAGAAGGAAAACAAAAATTTTTAAAACAAGAACAAGAAAAACAAGTTTTATCAGCACTTCGAGAAATATTACAGCCTTTTATGTTGCGTCGCTTAAAAGAAGACGTATGTCCTGATATTCCACCTTTGAAAGAAGTCATGGTTTATACACCTCTGACTGCAATTCAATACAACCTTTATTCATCTATTCTTAATAGAGATATAGCTAAGCTTCAAAAAGTGAAACCAGAGTCAACAATTTTAGATGTTAATGGTGTAAGACCAAAACGAAGGTGCACTCAAAAGCACAATTTAGGTGAAAATTATTGGAGAAATGATACTGGGATTAATGACTTTGCGAAAAAATCTGAAGTTGCAACCGAAATAATTGGAAATAAAGTTGTTAAAGCTGAAGATCTTAATATGTGGAACAAATTTACTGATGTGACCGAAGAAAATGTGGATTACTTAGTCAGGTTAAAGCTGTCAGGAAATGATGGTAAATATAAGATCATCCAATACTTTTCCAAGAGTGTCCTTGTTTTGTAAATTGATTTTCTTTACTAATTTTTCTTTTTTAGTTACAATGTACAGGCATGTAGTCAATCATCCATACCTCATTCACTATCCTTTAACTGATGCTGGAGATTACAAAGTGGATGAAAACATTATCAAAGCTTCTGGAAAAATCCTTGTACTAGATGCATTGCTAAAGAAACTATACAAGAATGGTCATAAAGTATTATTGTTTTCTACAATGACAATGGTTTTGGATGTTATAGAAGACTATTTGACATTAAGAGGTTTTAAATATGTAAGGTTGGATGGAGCTGTCGCATACGATGATCGTAAAAATAGTATTGATAGCTTCCAGAAAAATCCGGAAGTATTCTTGTTTTTACTAACTACAAAAGCTGGAGCAGTAGGTTTGAATCTTGCTGCAGCAGACACAGTCATTATTTACGATAGTGATTGGGTATGTTACAAACATTGATTATTTTGTTACGAAAATTGTTTTCAGATATGCTTAGTATAATAAGATATTTTCTTTTAGAATCCTCAAAATGATCTTCAAGCAATGGCTCGATGCCATAGGATAGGACAAACAAAACCAGTTGCAGTGTATCGGCTTTGTACCAAAGGTACTGTTGATGAAGCGATAATCAAGCGCGCAAACGCAAAACGATTTTTAGAAAAAGCTGTGATATCCAAAGAAACTGGTTTAGTTAACTCAGAAGAAGGCCTATCAAGACTGAAGAAGCTTTTCGAAGAAGATAGTTTCAAAGTCGCTAATTCCAAAAATGAAGGTAACATTAATCATACAAACTTAAATTAATGAAGTTTGAACATGTATCAATGAAACTGTTTTTTTTTTTTTTTTACAGTTTACACGGACGCTGAACTAGATGAGTTGTTGGACAGAAGTGACATGATTTTGTCGAAAAAAGAAGAGGAAACAAAGTGATAATGAATAGCACTTCTTGTAAAAATTATTTTAATTCGCTTTGTATCCCGCTTTTATTACCGTAATAATTAGTGTAATTATTTAATGTCTCGCATATTTATTTATTAAAAAAATGTTTTTACATATTTCATCTTGTACAAAGTAAGATGATAAGTGTTGAATATCAGATACGACGTTTTCATATATATTTTAAATTTTAAGTCCGTAAAGTACAAAAAAGAATGCGTAAAAGCTCTTTGATTTTTTAAACTCGTCAATTTGCATGCATACTGGTAGTTTTTGAGAAATGACTCAATGATTTCTTTAAACATGACAATGAACTGACTATATAAGAAATAATTAATTTAACTTTTTAAAGTGCTGGACTAAATAACTGATTTAAATCTTTGAACAATGACTGAGTGACTTTTATGCAACGGGAGACATTTAAAAGAGCTTTTTACGTTTTTCGTTATTTTAAAAATAAAATTTGTTAAAAATGAATGCGTAAGTGCAATGTTTGTTCAATAAAAAGCAATTTTTAAAGTAAAATCTATATTCATTATTTATTCGTAAAAATAACTAGTAGATCTCACAAAATGAGATTCATTATTTTTGGCAATTTTTCCCGCAAAGAATATAGCAATACGAAGTTTTGGTCATCTATCACGTTCCTAAGTATTAATTGAATTGTGGGCCTGCGACGAGGTATGTATATTTATATATTTACACACATTGTGACGGGTAGGTGGACGGAATATACAATGTTCCATTACATACCTATATATAGTTTTCCATTTCCAATTTAAATTTTGTCACGTGATCAAAACACATACAAACAAAAACATTTTTTTTGGAATAATAAAATATTCTTCTATTTCTCTTATTCATAACAAAATAAAATAATCATTCCGAATTCCCATAATATTATAAGCTATAATTTGATATGTATATACCCTCTAACGTATGAAAGTCGTCTGTACAGTATAAGTATATACCTACGCGACCGTTGATTAGCGAATAGCGAAGTACTCTAGAGTAGAAACCGAACTCGTAGCAAGTATAGTAACAGGTAAAAATTCCAACGTGTGGCGCATTTTTACTCTACCGAAGCTACAGCGACATATTTTTCAATATGGTAAATACTTCGTTAATTGTTTTAAATTGATAACTTAATTTCTCGGCTTTATACGAATTTTACTTCTATTATCATCGTATACTACCCTTTTATTTATAGTTGTCAGATCTGGAAAGACAAGATGATGAAATTTTTGCTATTGAAAATATTTGCAGTCCAAATCAATTTCGTTACAAAAAGAAAACAAACATCGAGTGCTTTTTTTCCGTTTCTTGTGAATTAGCCAATGAGAATGTTCTGATAGATTACAAAAATGTCACTAAGAAAGTATACATAAAGTATTTGCCACCTGTTCGTTTGTATGTGCAGCTTCCAAAAGACTATCCATCAGCCAGTCCGCCAAAGTATAATATAGCAATCAATTGGCTAACTCCATGGCAAGTATCTTTAACTTGCCAAAAATTGGATAAACTTTGGCAGAGAAATGAGTCTAATGAGATTCTTTTTATATGGCTTGAATTTTTAAAAAGTGACTTACTTAATTTTTTGCATATAGAAGATATTTTAGAGGTATCTTATCTCATGGAGTTGTATGAAAATCCGGATGATGAATTTCTGTTGGAAGTCCTAAACTGGACAGATGAACGAGTAGTATACGGTGGTCTTTTCCTTAATCCAATTGAAAGATTAAAAGAGTACAATGAATCTAGAGATCGTTTTGAATTTGAATCTCAATTTCATTTATGTGATATATGTTTTTGTACGAGTGCTGGACAAATGTGCATCAGAGTGGATGGATGTAATCATGCATTTTGCAAAGCGTGTATTTTGCAATATTTAACAATGAAGATTAACGAACGCTATGTACTTATTCAATGTCCAGCTGCTGACTGTAAAGTAAAAATGAAATGTAGTCAAATTCGAGGCATTTGTTCAACAGAGTTGTTTCAGAAGTATGAAGAATATTTATTTGAGAAGCAGATTCTGAATATGAAAAAATTGAACTTGGTTTATTGCCCAAGACGATTTTGTCAAAAAGCTGTGTATGTTAAGATTGGAGAAAGCTTGGCTTCTTGTCCTGCCTGTGAATACAATTTCTGTGCATTCTGCTTTAAAGTAAGTATGAAACAGGTAGTCTATACAATTGATTGAAAATTTTATAAATAACATAGTTATTAATTACACAGGTATATCATGGGGTTTCAGCTTGTGAAATGGATTCCAAAGAGAAACTTCAATTAATAAAAGAATATGAAAGTGCTGACCTTGCTAAGAAGAAATTTTTAGACAAGAAATATGGCAGACATCAAATTCGCCAAATTGTAGAAAAGCAATTAACTAATGAATACTTACAGGTAAAACTTGAAAGATTTAATATCTTTTTATCAATCCTTTTACTGATATAACTCGATTATTGTTGACTTTTTTTTTAAAGAAAAATACAAAAGCCTGTCCAACTTGTGGAGTGGTGACTGCAAAGCTTACTGGATGCAATCTTATGACTTGCTCACACTGTCATTCACAATTCTGTTGGTTGTGTAATTCAAAAATTGTATCAAACGATGAGTATGAACATTTTAAATCAACAACTAATGGACCATGCAGTGGACGATTGTTTGAGCCCATCGACAATCAAATAGATGATTTTGACCCTGAGGTAGATAATGGTTACGATATTGTACCAAACTGGAATTTGGATATGTTTTTAAATATGCTACATGCTCGGCATTAAACTTTAAAAGCAACTAAAAGATAATTTACTACAGTTTCAATAGGTGATTATAAATCATAAAATATTTTATTGTTATATTTCTAAAGTGTATATGTATAAAAATGTATCTTATATTACATATCTATAGTCTTAAAATTACTTAACAACCAATAAATAACTTTAATATTGTCAACTCTTCTTGAATTTGATCAACAATTGTAAAAATATCACAAGCCTCTCAAAATTTGCCATCAGCATTTTAACTTGTTTTACTTTAACCATGAATTTCCACATCAATGTTTTCTTCTGTTTCTAAATGCTCTGAAACTATTGACATTGTTGATTCTTCTCTCTCATTGCTTATTATTGCATCTGTAAATATCAAAGATTTATTATTAGAATATTAAATTTGTTCTTCATGACTAAACTTTTGAGTTTTTGTAGTGCACATCTTCTATTGGGTTACGTACCTGCACATTCTGGATTGCATTGTACCAGCAGTCTACGTCGTCTTTGAAGCTTTCTCATGTTCGATTGAAGCAATATAGGTCCAAATATGTAATAGCCTATACCGCTGCCCAATACTAGAGCAATACTTATGTACCCATTAAATGTCATTACGGTAAGCATAAGAAAATATCCTAAGGTAACATGAGCAGACCAGTGAAAGACTTCTATAAACCATTTTGCCCATATGTGACTGAAAAATAAATTTTAGTTAGAAGTGTAAAAAATGACATTTATAATATCTGAGTATGATTACTAGTACCATTTAAACGAATTTATAACTCCAGCTGATCTCTCGGATACTCTCGATATCAAGGAAGAACTGTCTGTATTTTGCACTGGATTTGGTACTTGATTATTCTCTTTGGCTAGTTCTCTGAGTTTGACTTGTGACAACTTCATAACTTCGTATAATATTCCCAAAGCTGACAAGCCTAAACACGTGGAAAGCAGACCCCATGTTGTCGTTATATTGTATCCATAGAATAAAAAATTTTGAAGTTCAGTGCCAAACCAATATGCCATATGCATCTGCAAAGAAAATTATACACATTTTTTAGCCAACAATATAAAATATAATAATAAAAACTCAATTGATTGAATTTTTTCAATACAAATAGTAAAACGTATCGTTTCCAACCTTAAAGAGGTTATACAAAAGCTGTTATCTTTGGAATGACTACAGTTAACAATGATAATAAGAACATTTAATGAAGAATAATGAACTGATAACAGTATGTACACAAGTGGGTTATTAAATACTCAATCGAAATTGACCTAACTGAACCAGAAAAATCATAAGTCTGAAAATACTTACGTTGATTGTTTTTATAGACTAAATTTTGTCTATTACGCGAGTAGTGCATAGAAAATGCACTATTTCCAGCAGTAAATCCAAAGCGCAGTCTTTTTATCTTCTCATAATACAGTATGTACAAGTCTCGGTGTTGCTCTGTATCCGTACATCAAATCATGATGTCATACAGAAATAGGCTCACTAACATGCATTGGCTAGAGACTAGAGAGAATGCATTAACCACTTATCTAGACCAGCATAGAGGTGAAAGGAGAAGCTGGAAAAACTTGGCATACTTGTTTCTCCAGATCTGGATCTGTGGAATAAATATAATTCACGTAATAAATTAGCTATCGAAAAATCGCAATGCAAACAGAAAAGGCACTCACCTTATACTTGAGCTTTAAAAATAGACGTTTTCGAAATTTCTCTTTCGACACGCACTGATGTATAACAGAGCTGCGTACAGCGCATCACAGAGATAGCCGTCGTAGAATCTCAAAAACAAGCCCATCAGATACTTAGATAATCAACGCAGCGCTGCTTTAGTCATTGCAGCTGATAAGGAGCGACAGCTAATTTTTGCTGCGCGCATTATCGGGCCCTGGCACCGCATTCTGATGCTCCTGTCACGTCGACGTCGTCAGGACTGCAGCTGCATCAATGATGAACGTGTATATATATATATATATATAAGTATTATCTGCGTCTGTATTGTAATAATAGAGTCTGCGTGGACGTGGAGTCACGTGATTGAAAACACATACTTTTTTGCGAGTAAAATCAAATACTTATGTGCTTTTACAAGTTTTAACGAATACCAAATAATCAATAAGCAACAACTGACTTTTTTTCTAAATAATATTTTGAATCCAAGTCATACTTAGAAGATCGAAGAGTTGAACAAAAAATGTCCTATCAAAGTTCTTTCCATTTCAAAACTGCAGACCAGATACAAAATATTTAGCAGACGTCGAAAACGAAACACGTGCAGAAACGCAATTGTGGGTGCCATCCCTATATATATTATCCGCCGTACTTATAAGTACACCCTACAGTTGCAGTTCAGCGACTCTATAAGCGATCTCTGACGGGCTCACCCGATACTATAGCGCAATGCGCAGGTAACGTATATATATATATGTACATACATACACGCGGTGCAACACACCCACACACGCCGAGATCTTTGCCTGTAAAAAGTGTGTGCAGAATTTAAAATTTACGCTCTTTCCGTCTCGCGAGAGAGATCAATAGTGTCGCGTCCCACGAGGTTCGTCGCAAGTCTTCCAGTGCGTTTTATTTTGACTAAGAAAGTCGAGGCGACTTGGGAATAGGATGCTTTTGTGCAGTCAATCCTTTTGCCCTTTGTCTGAGATTTCGGACACAGGTGTCTGATATGCGCCGAGTCGTCGCCGATAATCGCATGCGGATGAAAGCACAACAGTGAGCGACACCGACAATGCGCACACGAGGGAATATTCGTGAATTCTAAAAGAGGTTATTTGCTTGTTTATTTTGAAAACTGCAGCGATTATTGTACACGTTTTAATTGTCGTTGTTCACTTTTCAGAAAGATCAAAAACTATATTCTAAATCGAGATGTTAACAATGTGATTGCTGTTGAGTCAATTGGCAAGGATTCTTTTATGTTGATTATATATGTAAAAACTGAATGAATATTTTTAGAGCTTTATTATGGCTAAGAATGTAGATGACAATTTGACAAGAGAGGATTTTGATGCTGGTCCTTCAAGTTATGACGAGATAGAGCCAAATTTATATTTGGGAAATTTAACAGCTGCTACGGATATAGACTGGCTGAAACAGACAAAGATCACTCATATTCTCACTGTGGACTCCTGCCCATTGCCTAGAAAAATACAAGATGCTTTACCTGACATAAAGTTAAAGTACATGCAGTTAACAGATATGCCCAGAGAGGATCTATTGACTTCCTTCGGAGATTCTAATCAGTTTATTGATAGTGCACTGGAGTCGGGTGGTAAGATACTGGTGCATTGTTACTTTGGAGTGTCACGCTCTGCAACCATTGTTATTGCTTACCTTATGAAAAAGTACAGTTTACCTTTTTCAAATGCTTTTGAGGCTGTGAAAGAAAAACGTCGTTTTGTTGGTCCAAATGCAGGTTTCTTGGCTCAACTTAAACTGTACGAAGACATGGGCTTCACGGTAGACTGTTCAAATTTACAGTTTAAAATGTACAGACTGCAAATTGCAGCAGACAAGGTTAGAAAAGCTAGGATACTACCTCAGAACTATCTAGATCTTATTAAACCAGATCCAGCACTTCTCACTACTCATCCAGAACCAACAGTTTATCGATGCAAGAAATGCAGAAGAATTGTAGCTAATGCAAGCAACATTTTACCACACAAGCCAAAAGAGACCCAGATTTGGCGGCATGTCAGCTCCAAGAAGTATGATAAATCATCAAAGCAAATCAAAGCTACCAAAAAGCCTGAGGAAAAGGAGAAGAAGGTGGATGAAGAAGTCAGTACTGAACCTTGTAACAAGACTTACTTCATCGAGCCCCTGGCATGGATGCCTGACATATTGCACAGAGTAGATGGTAAACTCAATTGCCCTAAATGTACTTCTAAGCTTGGTTCCTTCAGTTGGATATCAGGCTGTCAATGTCCATGTGGTTGCAAGATTGCGCCAGCTTTTTATCTCATACCCTCCAAAGTAGATTGGAGCAATGCTGTGCAAAATGTTCAGTCAACAGTCTAGGTTTGTCAAGTCAAGTCTCAGAGACAGAAAAACATCAAACCAAGAGGATTTATTAATATTAGGAAACATTGGACGGACGATATCATGATTCTAAAAGATTTTTGCATATGTTATATCTAAAAGTATAAGATGTATAGTTGAATATATATGTATTTTTACTCGTTGAAAATTGATGAAATTTACCAGAGGAGAATGTACAAATTACTCTCTTGAGTATATGAAAAAAAAAGAAAGTTATTGCTCACTTCTAATTTAGAAGCATGGCTATGCTTATTAAGCAGTAATTTATGAACATAAAATGTAAAAGCCAAGGAAAAGCAGAAAATCAAAAGTTGATAAATATTCAGCACATTATAGCAGTATACAAGACTTTAAGTAGTTTTATTTCTATAGGCATTTGAGAATTCTACTAGTCAACAAAGCAAACGACTGAGAAAGATGTTTGGTATAATAACAATTGATTAAGAAATTCATGAAAGCTCATGAGGAAAGTTGCAAAACAGTTCTATAAGTATATAGAGTTTCATTAGAAATTTTTTTACGACAATTTAAATCATGTGCCAAGTGCTTGCATGTTTATTTATTGATAAACATTCGATTGTCATTGGTGGAACGTTTTGTGGTATATGAAAAAAATCACATGTTATTATTAAACGTTCTTTTGCTATGTATTTCACTTAAACTACGCAATCTTATACAATAAATAAGTTATATAACTTTGTTATTTGATCATCTTACACATATATGTCTATCATGTCCTCTTTACCGACAAATCGCTCGCTTTTGTACCTATTTGGCCCTCCTTCTCGTATAATAGAGATCGGCCGGATTTCGCAAATTCTCAATAGGTCAAGAAACTAAACGACCGCAAAAGGTATTTGTTTGGTAATAATAATTTATTAAGAAATTCGAGTTACATTGTTAACGAATGTACGTAGTTAATTTATTGACAAACGCATTTACGTTTCGTGACGTGAGAGAAAAAATCACATGTTATCCGTTCTACGTCTATATTTCACTTAAACTGCGCAATCTTATACAATAATATATATATATATATATATATATATATATATATATATATATATA
>QLSS01000003.1:473443-519517 GCA_024372645.1 Trichomalopsis sarcophagae
TTACTTATATATATATATATATATATATATATATATATATAAGTAATAATATAACTTTGTTACTATTGATTAATTCTCGTATACGCGTCTATTCTATATTCGATAAGTCGTCATACCCTGTTTTAAACGATCCTCTATTTTCCCTTCGGTTATAAACACGCCTACGAAATGATACTTTTCTTTGGTATTCACCCGGCCAGACCCACAAAATACACCTCAGACTCGCATCAACACCGTCCACAACAATCTTTGGCTCTCGCACTTATTTGTCATTCCCATGCAGAATCCACACTGGTATATACAACATCACATGCTGGCATGCATCGCGGAGTAAGCAGCAGCCCCGTAAGGATGCGACCTGAGTCTCAGCGCAGCCCCGATCGTCGAGGAACTCATCTCGTTGGAGTGGACAGCCTCGGCGACGCTCTGGTGATGGTGATGGTGATGGTGATAGGTGGGCAGACCCGTCACGTTGAAGCCGTGATTGCAGTTCGTCGTGGCCGCGGCGCTGTAGTGGTGCTGGGCCGCGGAGACGCTCGGCGATCGCCAGTAGTCGCCGTAGGCGTTGTACGGATTGAGCTGGTGATGCTGCGAGGCGTCGCCGGTACTACCGCTGTTCGAGGACTCGTGGCTGGGGTTTAGGCGAATCGGACGGAGCGGTAGAGTCGTCTCCATCTCGCGGGAGGCCGAGCTGCCGCGGTTCAGCGCGGAGCTGCGCTCGTTGCGACGGAACTTTGCCCGACGGTTCTGGAACCAGACCTGCGGAGGGAAATCATGGCTCTTTCAGTTTTGGACGCTTCTACTTATACACTTGGATCCTGATGAAGAATTATGATGTGCGGTAATATATATCGTTTTTTATTCACTTTCCCGCCTTTTTTGCGAAAACGCTCGACTTTCTAACCTATTAAAAAGAGTGAAATTTGAGAAATTTTCGACATTGTGTAATAGTGCTAAAACGGTCGAAAGTGAAAAATATGAGACAGCACAGCGGACATATCCATAACGACTTTAAGCCGAATTGAAAAGTTAAATTGTTTTTCAGGCTGTTATACCGGCAACGCGCTTCCGCACACAGGCAGCCACAATTAAAAACGAATTTCACAGTCATATATACGTGCATATCAATCACCACATCGTCGCGGGGAGTCGACTCCGTTCATCATCACGATCCGCTGCATCAGGTAAAAGTTTCATTAACCATTAACCATTCGTTTCGAAAAAGGACCGAAAATTATACATGTGCGACACGCTTACGCGAGCGCAACGAAAGGGTTAAGCGACGGCACGAGTCGCGGGGGGTGTCCCAGTGGAGAAAATTACGTTATATCCACATATATAACGAAAAAAAAAACAGAAAAAAGACAATCGCGCGCTCGTGGCGACTGCGGGTAACTCGAGTGGCTTATGATACACCCCCTCCATATAATAAAAAGAAACTCGGCACCGAGGGGGGTGTGGCACTCGTCGGCTCGAATTTCTCTGCTCCCTTCAATTAGCCTTTTTTTTTTTTTTTTTTCTCGTAGGTCCACGGAGTGGCACGTGCTCCGCGGTGAAATTAATTGCGCATTAATAAGTATACGAGACTATGACGGACTGACCGTTTGGTGGCGCGCGTGTCCGGTTGTGGACGTAATTTTTCGATGAAATTTCACGATTGAATTACAATCGGAGGCGTGCGGGGGTCTTATTAGTGCATCTGGTGTTTACGATTTTACAAGCAGTGATTATCGCGTCAAAAGTAATTTCTGCCTTTGGTCAAAAAGCGCCGCCGCCATACGGCAGAGCCAACGGAGAGAAAGAATCGAGCAAAAAATTTAGCCGCCTTACACCGGATCCTCGATTTCGGCGTCAAAGGAAGAAGTGTCTGCGTCGGCTCAAGCCACACACAGGCGGATCCGATGTCGCTCTCCCTCGAAGAAAATCGAAAAAGCGGCCCAATGATCTCGCGCGTGTGTGCGAGCGAACGAAGAGGCTGTCGAGAGGAGATAGATGCGCCGCTGACGGGACAGCGTGACGGCTCCTGGCAGGCGCGCTCGCGTCGTCGTGTATCGCCCGTCGCAGACAGGGACTCTTATATATATATATATATATATATATATATATGTACGCGTACACGCGAGAGACGACATATGCTATAGTACAGGGTATAAAGGAGCTGCGCGCGTTTAGTGGAATATCTCGCGCGGCTTTTTTGTCAATCCGTTTACTCGCGTTTTCGAAATCAAACGAAAATCATCGCGCGTCGAATCGAGCTGCTAGACAGCGCCGAATAAAAAAAAAAAGAAAAAGAAAAAGCCTCCAGATGTAGCCGCTAGCGAGTGTATAAAAGGGCTCATACGCTGGTCCTCCGCCGCGACTGTACTCGGGCTAATCATAGCTCCCAGCTCTGACAACCTGTCTCCTCTGATTTTCTGCCTAGCTGTCCGTGCGCGTGTGTCGTAGCTGCAACGCGCTTTTGCTCTCGATTCGCTTTTCTTCCTCGCTGTTTTTTATTCGCTCGCGAGAAAATAACGATTTAATTATAGAGCGCGTCTTTGTATTCGAATATTTGCGAAACGCGAAAACATTGTCCTCTATTTTCTATATACTCGTGACAGATATACGCGGATTAATATAGTTATGCGCTTAGAGCCGAGAGATATCGTTTTTATTATAATAATAATACCTGTACTCGAGCTTCCGAGAGGGATACTCTCGTGGCGAGCTCCTCGCGCACGAAAGCGTCCGGGTAGTGGGTCCGTTCGAAGACTCGTTCCAAGGCGGCTAACTGTTGCGCCGAGAAGGTCGTTCGACTCCTACGGGGTCTTCTACTGCCGCTCGACGAATTTTCGTTGCAGTCGGCTGTGAATAAAAAAAATATATATATATATATATATATCTACGTGAATTCCTCGCATCAAAGCTCAAAGATACTTTTACGCGCGACGGCGAACAAGGCAGCGTCTTTGTGTTTGCTCGATCGATCGCAATTTCGCGCTCGCTTGGAATTTTAGCGCGCGTGTGTGTGTGTGTGTGCGGCCGGGAAATCCAGCCGCTGAATGACCGGCTCTGTGCAGCGCCGTATTTATCAAAGCGGCATGCGATGCGTGTTCGCGGACGCGTGGAAAATCGCGTCCGATCGCCGATTTCTCGAGGAGTTGACGATTCGCGTTGGCCTACTTTCATATTACGATATCGAGAGATAAAATCGTACCCAGGGCCTGATTCGGCGTTCCGCAGGACAGCAGTCTGGAGACGGTAAAGTCCTGGGGCGCGTGGGAGTTAGCGGCCTGCTGGGCCAGGTTCTCCGTATCCGACAGCATGCTGTGTAACTGTCTCACTCACGGCTAATCTTCATTTTCATCGCACAGAGAACGACTCGAGGCACTTTGGTATACGCGTTATATATACTATATCGTAGAGGCACTAGTGTAAGGCACGTCGATCGCCATCGCGCGGCAGATAAAGAATCTATCGTCACCGCATCGTCGTCGCGCGAGAGAAAAGCGCTTCGCTACAGCGATTAATAAAGCTCGGATTTGCGGCGGTCCTCGCGAGGCTGTCTCTCGCGGCAGACTGCCAAGCGTCTCGCGACCGTGTTAAGACGCGCTCGGAAGAGATATCTTCTCTCCCTCTCGGCTCTTCCTCTTCTCCGGCGAGAAATAGAGCGCGTTTTTGGAGGAGAGCATAGTAGGTGGAGCTCCGCGGCTCCACCCTCGTTAAGCTCTCATTGGATCGAGTGTGCAAGCGTCAGCTCGCTGATTTTTTTCGCCCGATCGATTCGTTCGCGCTTCGTTGTTGTTGTTGCTGTTACTGATTTAATCGATCAGCGTCGTTGGAGCGAGAGAACCGTTCCGATCATCCAATTTGCAGCTAGCTCATCGGTGGGAGTGGGCTTGATTAATTCGATGATCTTCTCTGGGATTATACAACGATACGCGATTTATTTTTTTTAATTTTCGGGAATCGTACGTCCGACCGATTAACCCGCCGAAGCATAACGCGATAAGCGTACACTGGCGCCGGCGCCGATCAGTTCTGCTCGAGTTCCGCCGTCGGATCCTTTGTCGAACTCTTCCCTTTTTCCCGATGCGAGTCGGCTTGTCTCCCGTTACACAGGGGTGTCGAGTATCGTCTCATCCTCTCTCTCTCTCTCTCTCTCTCTCTCTTGACTCTTGCTCCTTTTCTCGCGGCTTCCGCGCGCAGCATTGGTCGAAATTCGGAGCGGAACGCGCGTGTGCGGCTTTTAAAAAGCCGACTGTAGCACCGCTTCTCGAAATATCTCTCCCTTTCGTCTCTCGCGCAACAATCGCGAGCAAAGTTGACACGCGCGTACGTGTACGTTATACTCGGGCGCGAATCATCCTCCGCTGCAGCCGCGTGTAACGATCTCGTTCGCTCGTAATAGAGGAATAAAGACGCGTCTCGGTGCGGATCTCCCCCTGAGAGCTCGATTCTATTCCTTCTTTTTTCAACCCTCCTTGCGCGCTCCGATGCCGATAAAAAAAAAAAAAAGAGGAGCCGAAGCTGTCGGCGGTGCGGCATAAAAGTCTCTCTTATATAGATGCGATTTTTCGTTCCCTTATTATACGCGGGCTGATGCGCTCGGAGAGGTATACATAAGGGAGAGGCATCGTTGTCTGTTGTCGGAATCGGTGTTTTTCTGAGTAATTAAATAACGATATCTCATGTGTATACCGCTATATACGGGGATAGGATTCGGAGAGTCGTAAAAACGCGGGATGAGATTCCACGTATATACGAATCTCGAAGAGAGATATATATAAACGCTTTGTAATGCGGGCTTTTCGCGGATCAGCTCGCGGCGTTTTACAAAAGCTGCGTGATTTATAACGGTGGATATACATCGGAGTAAAAAATAAGCTATATCGATCGTGAAATCCAAGTAGTGGAAAATAACTTTTTCGCACTCAAAACTCCAACGATAATAGTATAGCTATATAGCTGTGTACCGAATAAGAGTCAGAAAAAAGCGTTATACGCGTCCCTCGTCCGTGTCTCGGCGGATGTATCTCGCAACTCTCGTCGGATTTATCTCGAAATTATATAAACGTCCGCGCACGCGTGACTGCGTCCTCACAATGCCGGCTCCTCTCGTCGATTCGCGGCTCCGAGCATTGTGCGAATAAATAATACAGTTTCTGCATGGCCTCGGAGACAATGGCTCGCGCGACTGACCGATCGTTCGCCTTCTTTTCACAGCCCTCTATTTCTCTCTCCTATGTATACGGGGCGAGGGTCTCGTCGCTGCATCGCGAGACTACTGAGCTAAAAAATAGCGGTGTAGTAGGGTATGAAGTGCTCTATATGAATTCGAGTCCTTCCGATCGGCTGAATTATGATTTTACGCGGTTGTAGCTTGCTTTTCGTCTCGAACGTTATCACTCCATTGATTCGCGTGCTTGGAATACTACACCCCACTGGCGCGTGTATACTTACCAAATGGTCCGCGAGACTTTTTTCTCTCAACGATGTTTGCTCAATCGGGATCCGATTTTTCACGGGGATTTTCAATCCTGATTGATGAAATGGTATACGGTTGTGCACAGTTGTTGCGATACGGGAGGTCGCTAATATTAGTGGGCCATCAAGAGCGAGCGGCGCTAAAAGCCGCGACAGCTGACCGCGGCTCGCGAGACAGATAAACCACCGGCCGCTTTTATATACGCTGTGTATATTCCGCGTCTTTTATTTTTCTCCGTCGAGAGAGAGAGAGAGAGAGAGAGAGACAGGGCAGTCGCGACGCTGCGACGGCGACACAGGCGACGCGACGACTTCGCTCGCGAGAATTATTAGCGGAGAGTGCGCCGACGAGCTGCGGCGATTATTGAAACTGGTGTAATTTCATCGAAAGCTATTCTCGTTCCGGCTCTTCTCGAAACCGGAAAGAAAGCGTCGCAACGAAAACCACCTGAAAATTCCCCGGAGAGAAGCTCTTGATAAACCGACGCGAGTGTCCTGCAGTGCGTGTGTCCTGTTCGCGGCATTTCAGCCGTCGAGTTCTCACTCCTACACCTCTTTTTTTTTTCCTCCTTTTTTTTTTTTTTTTTTTTTTTTTGCGGCGGTGCGTCGTTCGCTTCCGAGAAGACTCGGAGCAGGCCAATTTTACCCACTTTTCACTTTCTAAATCATCGCCGCGAGTAGACTCTCTCACTCGCGACGATTCTATTTTAATTATCCGCTAGGGAGCAGTCGCTCGCGAGGCCGCCTGTGTGACGAGTGTCGGGACGATGTTTATTTTTGAAAATTTTCATCGCGTGTTTGTTGAGATTTTTCGCCGATTCGAGGCTGTATTACGTAAGAACAGCCCTCCGCTTAACTGAGAAATATGGTTATATACGCGTGTACGGTAAATTATGAGCCGACGCTCGGCACGCGCCTCATAGCCGCTCACAAAGGAATCGGCATTATCTTTTCTCGAGACAGCCCTTCTAAACGATCGTTTTTTTTTTCCTCTCGTCGATAAATAAGCAGGCGCACAATAAGTCGTAAATAAGATCTTCCCGCGGAGTAATACACCGTCATCTCCCGTATATACGATTTTTCTATGAGCAGAGAAGCCCGCCGCGTCTTTTTTTTTTTTTTTCGGTTTTTGCAGTATACGTCGAGAGACAAATGGCGAAATCTCGCGTTGGACGTATAACCGACGACGGGCGATCTAAGCGTGTCTTAATAAACATTTCTCGAACACAGCCGTTTGATTAGTCATAGGTTCGGACAGGTTGGCGGTTATCCGCGACGGCCGATGTTAGATTATCGTAAATTTTTCTTAATCCCAGCGTACCAGCAGAAAAACAGCGAAAAACATCAAGTTTATGTGCGTCTCGTGAAAAGTCCCGCGGGAGAATCTCACAGTCGGTATTAAACTGACGCTTATGTGTCAGCCAGAGAGATCACGACTTTATTACGACGTTTTTTTTTTTTTTTGCGCGCGCAAACAATGGACACCGACGACCGGCCTCTAATAAGATATATCTCCAGTCATAACTTACTCGTCGGTTTTTTTCACGCGGCCAAAACGAGGATCCAGTGGCTTTTTAAGCGTCATTTGGATTTTTTTCGCCGATACCAACAGCGATCTTCCGATGTCCGATCCGTGGGAAATGCGATTCGCCGTTAACCTGCCGTTTGTTTTTTTTTGCGATCATTAGACTAGTGCTGGTAAAAAAGGCAAAGTCGAGAGGGCGAGGATCGTTCGGTCCAGTGTCGGTCAGTGTCGCGTGTGGATCGATCGCCCCGGCTCGCTTCGCGAGAGCCGTGTGGGATAGGGGAGCTGGATTTTTTTTTTTTCGCGCGGGAGCTTCTAATGAGGGGTGCGCTGGAAAAATTCAATTCGTGCAGAGGAGCGGCTTTCCCAGCGATTTTTTAGTCGTTTTTGTTAGGAGAATCGGGAAAAAAGTTTGAACTTTATCAGCTGCAAATGTTTGCAGTATTACGTGTTCACTTAAAAAGCAATTAAGAATATTGTTGGAGATTAATGAATTCGCGACGAGAAAGCGACTAATCGCCTTTTAGCATCGTCGTCGTTTTGCGTTGCAATAACGAAAGCGCCGAGTCACGTTCGCGTGCGCGCCGCAGCCCTCTCGGAAAGTGTAAACTCGAATTTTCCGCAGCGCATCTTCGAATCGGCTATAAAATTGCTATCGATGACTCCTACCTTTTTTTTTTTCTTAACAATGTTTGCGACGAGTCTATAAACCTACAAAGGCGTCGATGACGTCGCAAGAATCCACGCGTAAACGTTCTCGCGTGCGCCTTGTGCAAACAGCGCTATTCACGGCCTGCATCGAACGATCTTTAATCATCGGCTCTATGCGCGACAAAGGAGAATCTCACTCTCGAGAGACCAGTCTACGAGTGCGCGACGATTAAACCGAAATCTCGGCTGACCCTCGATTCTCTTTGTGACACGCTGAATATATACTCCGATGGGAATCCGGGCTAATCTTCGGGGAATTGGGAGCTGCTCGAGTCAATTAAAGAAACCGTTAGAGGCTCGTATATGGGCCATCAGGATCTTCACGGCGATTTTCGCGAGTAGCCGTCGGATTGATGGATGACTGTGCGCGATGAATTCCGCAGATGAAGATCGAGCTGTCGTCGAGCGGCTGACCACCTAATGGGTTTCTCATCTCGTACCGGCAGCTCCGTTGCGAAACGATTGTTCCTCCCGAAATTCTCGAGTGCTTTAGGGTTGGATTTTCAGATCCTTCGCAGCTGTTGCATCCCGCCGGCGTTATTTACGAGAAACGCGCGAGAAAAATCTCAGCATGTAGTACGAAAAGCCGGTGAAAGCGAAGGAAGTCGTTAGGAGGCTGCGTATATGTACATAAAAGAAGATTCGCAAAAGAAGCCGTTCTTTCCTCTCAAATTTATGGGTCCCTTTGATTGGGCCACCGTGCACTGGACTCGTTTAATTCGATCGCGTCACGCTGACCACCACGAGAGAGCATCTGCGGTGCGACTTATGCATGCATACATATATATATATACCTGGCGCCCTTTGACTGCTATACGCGGGGACGAAATTTAAGGCGTCACGGAGAATTAGCCGGCTCGACGCCTCGTGCATGCTCGCTCACGTATATAGGAAGTGCACGAGCGCGTGCTGTCTCCTCGCTTGTACACACTGCTATATGCATGTATTTATTGCGCCGGCGGGGAACAACTGCGCGATAGCTTCGCTCATGCGGAGACGCTTTCTTGAGGGGTATCCGTGCGACGATGAAAGGCGTTGCCGCGCTGCTCTTCAGGAAAAGTGGACGCGGCTTGCGTAACGATTTTTTTTTTGGGAGATTCTCAGCGATCAGTTTTTTTCGACTGGACCAGCTTGCTCAGCGGTCTCTGGCCAGCGAAGATAGGTGGCGCGTGGGCGCTTTCTCGCTCCCCTTCATCGATATATATATATATATATATATATATGTACAGCGGAGCGTTTACCATGCCGTTAACTGCTTGGGCTCAACTCATACTGTAACTGCGAGAAAAACGCACGACGTATGCTTCTTTCGGGATGTCGGGTTAGCTGAATTAAAAGGCACGTTCTACCCGCTCTCACCACCAGATCGAACTGACCGGCGCGACTGCAGCTGCATATATAAATTAACTTCCGAATCGCGCGTTCATCCCGAAGCGTATCGAAATCGAGCAACGATCTTGTCCAGCAACTTTACGAGCCTCACGGAATAACGTCAAGAAACCGTAAATTTCCTCTCACTTTCTTTCGCAATTTTCCGGACTCACCTTTCTCCTGCATAAAGACCCTGACATTCGATAACGTCTCAATGAAGCTGCAAACGCGCGTTACGTCGTAAATAAGCTCCGAGCGCAGAATCACGCCTTGTTCTTCGGTTTAAACTGACCAGCGCAGCTTTTTAGCGCGTTCGGCCGAAAATACAAAGCCGCGCGATTTACGAGCGACCGGAGATTTCACGCATCGCTTTTCCGGGGTTCGTTGGAGTATTCGAAAATTTTTCCGCTTTTATAAAGAGGCTTATACTTTGGGGACGTCGTGTGCCGCGTGGGTCTATGGACGGATTGTGTCTGTGCGTCGGGCTGAATGGGGTGACTTTATCGGGCTAATCGGATTAATGATTCTGTTGGCCGACGTGTTATTGCTTATTATAAAGTCTCGGATCGAAGGGCTTATAGATGGTGATTTGCGAGTTTTGTCTTATTTTTTATACGTGAAGCGGCATATATGTTGCTTTATCGCAGCCGTAATGAATGTATTAGCCGAATTTCACTTTTCAGTAAAGAAGATATCACGCAGAACTAATAGATTACCAAAAACTGTCATCGATAACTCAATCGCTCGATCGGCCTCATTAGCCACGTAACCGGAGCACATTCTTCCGCTCCCGCGAGCACTGCACATAAATTCGTCATCCCAACGGGGAAAAATCTCTGATAAAATCCATGGCTCGTTATTTATTGGCGTAGCATCAGATACCACCCCATCATACGCGTAAAAAAGCCTAAAACTTCCAATAGGGGGGAATTTCCCCACTTGCTACAATTTTTTTTTTCTCGTCGAAAAAACACGCATAAGCGCGTTTTTTCTCGCTAGTCGGAAAATCGTGTACATCTGTTTTCCCCCGTTTTCGGCATCGCGAATGTTTGCGTTGACGCTTTACCATGACGCCGCGCTTTACGGGCGATTCGTCGTCGCGCGTGAATCACCGGCGAAAAATGACGTTTTTATCGACAATTGATTGGATATACGGCTTTTGTGTGTGTGTGTGTGTGTGTGTGTACATAGAGAGACGATATGATTTGTGCAGGAACGCGGAAAGTCCGGCATATGCTCGTGTATCGAAACTATAAATTCATTAGCTTTTTTTTCGAGCTATCGCAGTCGTTTCGATCTAATGCCGTATAGCTAAATTAAATAAACGCAGAGTCTTGTATATGCGCCTGCTGGCAGATGTTGCAGCCTTATATGATTAATTGAGCGCACGCGCGCAAGTGAAAATTTCAAAGTCCGCTGCAGTTAATGGTCGATGCACTTGGTAGATTCCGAGCGGCCGATAAGGGAATTTAAATATTCCGCGGGTGGCGCTACTCGTGTAACGTCTTGAGCAGCAATCATGAAAGGGTTCTTTAAGCGTTTCCAGCATATGTCCGTAGCCGCGTTATAAACCTCTTGGAAAATAGCGTAACGGCAAAGAGCCGCTGCTGCAACAACGGTTTCTTTTGAATATTAATGCCTCGTCCTTCGATCTCCTAAGTGCAGCATTTATCCCGCGAAGCCGCGTACAAGATAAAGCTTCTCCCCAAAAAGCTCCCCAAAGGCGTTGAAAAGCGGAATAAATTCGCGGCCCTCGCGCGACGACAGCTTTCCGCGGAAAGGGAGCCGCGTAAAATTATCCTCGCTCCGTCATCCCGCGCAGCCTCGGCGGGAGAGAAAGAAGGTGCGATGTTTAGAAGTCGAGAAAAAAAAAAAAAAAATGGAAGGAACTCGAAGCGTGCAGCTTTCTCTCCTCCGCTAATTGGCGGGGATGACGCATGGCGCACGTAATTGCCGCAACGAGCGACGATCTCCGACGAGCTAAATGACTCGTCGCTCTATAGCTTTTTCGCCCGTGGGCTGATTAATTTTCGATTCGTACACAACCACTGTACCCTCCAAGAGTGGCTATAAATTCACACCTGGACGAGGATTTCTAATTCGAGGCTCGATTATCTAAGCTAATTGAAAGATCCCACGCGGAGATATAACGCGGCGAAATCGGCTAATGTCTTGTAACGGCTAATTGCAGCGGAACAGCGTCTTTGACACCTTATATATAGTCTCGCGAGTGGGTTCCGAGCGGAACTGCGCCTACGATGCCCGTACACCGATCCTATCAATCCCCCACATTGAATTTCAAGGAAGTCGCCCCCCCCCCCCCCCCCTACGAATAAACGTTACTCGTCGTGTCTGTATACGCGAGGGTTGCGCTCTCATAAATATGCATCGGCGCAGGCGGGGGAGAACTGCAGTGAATAAATAAGGAGCTGCGAGTCACCCCCGTGGATATACGTACCTTTTTTTTTTTTTTATCCTGTACCTGGCTTTTCCGGGCACACGTACGCACGGGGGATGCGCGGAAACGGACAGCCGTCGTTTTTTTTTTTTTTCGGGAGTTTTATTTATCGGAAAAACGACGCGTTTTTTCCTCGTCCCTCTTTCGCGGACTGTTTTGGTCAGCGCGACATATGTAAAGTGAAACAAACTGCCGGAATAGAGCGGAATTAATCTTCGGCGTTCTATACTCTCGGAATGATTTAAGCAGCACTCGTCAGCAAAAAGCAACCCCCAGCAGTGCTGTCCGTATACTACGCGCATATATATGTATAATATAAAAACACACTCACCGCGTCTAAAAATGCTCGGTACGTAATCTCGCTCGGCCCCCCGTAGTCACGTTGGCAAAACAGCCTCGCGTGCCTCCGCATACGTAACGACGAGAGTATGATACAGTGTACAACGGCGCAACGCGCAGCGTTATATATATATATATAACAATATGCGCGCGTCGCGGGAGTGACCCTCCCGGCACAGCAGTATAACTACCCGTGCACTAGCTTCGGCAGCGAGGCGTGACGCTGCAGCGGTTACGAGTAATTACGCATTCATGCTATTCCACCGCGCGTCAAGGGTTAACTCCTGAGCTGAACGGCGCGCGCACACTTTGCGTGGGGTAGCTGCGCGCCGTCTGCTTATCCGAGGATGACCGCGTTGAAGGCGCTCTTTTTATACATATATACGTATACTTTTTGAGATGACACAGAGAGATAAGAGTCGACGCGCCGGTATGCTCGGGGAAGAGGGATGACTCGAGCGCGCGAGTTTTGTATAGCGTTTATCGCACTTGCGGCGCTTTACCGCCGAGAGTAGGCTAGAGGGCAGAATTAGAATTCCTTTCCTCGCTTCGGTGCTTGAGATTTAGCCGCGGTTTCGCGTTACTTTCGTCAAATTTATAATTATAATTCCAGCGGTGTCACTCTCGGCGATGGACATCTAAATTAATCCAGCGGTGACTTATTCAAAAGCTCGTCGTACAAAGGCATGTGCACGCTATCGGTGGTGGAAGAAAAAAGCCATCGAGTAAAAAAAAAGGACAAAACAAACGCGAACGTCATCGTACTTAACAGCTCGACATAAGGCGTCGCGGTTTTCTCTTTCATCCCTCTCGCGTTTCGTTTCGTTCTTTTTTTTCTTTTTCCTCGAATCGCGCGTGTCGAGACACTACTGCATACGCGACAAAAAAAAGAAGCAAGAATAGAGAGCCGAGATCCTGCAAAATCATTGCCCTTAATTCGCCCGATCATCGATCATATAGCTCTCGGCTTCCGGTTACGCGCTGTTATCTATCGACCCCCTCTATGTGCATGGATGTACGCGATGTATAACACGAAGAATCGAGAGATATGCAAGCCCACACTGGGCATTGTGTCGCATTGCTCTGCCTTACGCCAGAGTAAATAGAGAGAGAGAGAGAGAGAGAGAGAGAGAGAGAGAGCGGCGATGAGTCGGCGAGTTTTCCCGCCAACAGACGGGCTGTATACCTATACCATTGCTGCGGAGAAAGAGCAGAGGTATTTTCGTGTCAATGAAGAAAAGTGCGGAAAACGGGACAGTTGCGGCGGCTCATCGTGTGACCAATTCACATTTCTCGGCTTCATGTGTTGGAAAATCCAATGCGATGGGGATGATAGATAGATCCATGTGTGTGTGTGTGCGAGTTGGAAAGAGCGATTTCGAACTGTGAAACGACGCCGCGTTTGAAAAATTATACGATTCCTCGATAGCTTTTCGAAATATCAAGTTCAGGATTGATCGCGACTCTCTTGATGACTTTTTTGCTGCCGGTGCGCATATCATTTACGTAATCGTCTTTTTCCAAGGCGGACGTTATATACAGACTCGGCAAATAGAAGCCGATAAATCGCTAAAACACGCATAGTCACACTCGCTCGACTCGAAAAAAAGCATCAACTCTAAAACGCACATATGGCCGTAATCAGTCTCTCTCTCTCTCTCTCTCCTCCGACATTACCATTCCACGCAGCTCTCTGCGTCGCCGCGCGAAAGCGAGACGGAAATAAGGAGCGACGTCGTCACGGTCGACGGCCTCGTACACGCGCAAAACGATTAATCGACTAGTCGCGCGCCGCTCCTTCTCCTCTCATCCCATTGTGCATACACGTACGCGCATAAAAGACCGAAGCGTGCGCTGGGATTGCGCTGCAACTTTTTCCCGTCGATGACCGACGGAATCGTCCTCTCGCACCCCAGGTATTTTTTTTTTTTTTGTCCGTGTGCGCGCGTATGGAAATGACAAAGCGGCCGCGCTTATCAAGATTCCCCGACGAGGATCAAAGTTTGAAAAATCGGAAACGCTCCCGTGAAATTGAGACGATTTTTTTTTTTGCACCGCTTCAAGTGGGCACTAATTTATTCGAGGTCATTTTTTTTTCGCTTAAATTTCGAGAGATATCCATTCACGCCCTGAGAGCGCAATCAACAACGGCAATAACGACCGTTACGCTGGCCCATTATTCAAATCGAGAAAGAGTCCATCAAAAGAGACGGGAAAAGTCAAACGGTCATCCGCACGCTTCCATCATACTTATATAAGTGCCACCGCGTAATAATTACACGCCCCCGTGTAAGAACGCGACAGTCGCGCGTGAAAAGTGCGCCACGCGAGGACGATGATGGATGTGCACTTAAAGCCGCTCATTACTAATGCAAAGAATTATCATACGAAGCTCCTCGATCCGAAATATGAAAATTATATAACGCATCCAAGTGAGCGAGAGATAGAGGACAAAACGGCCGAGTCGGGTATATGAAATTATCATTAATTACGGGTCCGCTTCTGTCGTCGTCGCCGTCGTCACATGCGGTGACACTGAAAAATGGTGCACTCACGCCTTTCCCGCGGCGAATTTCGCTTTCTTCACTGCTCTTTCTTCGATCTACGCTGCACTTTCCCGCTTTCCCTTTTATTATTGTATAACCGATCATCAATATGAGATCCGTCACGTAACGACGCGGGCTCTCTTCCCCTTTCGCCGCTGTTTTCATTGTTCGCCTCTTGCCGGAGAATCTTCACGCCTGTTCCCGAGCTTTTCCGTGGAAAAAGGGAAAGTGTGCGACAGACGCGCAGGTATAAATTTATTATGTCGCTGGTACACGATATGCGTTGGATAACGCCGATTTTCAACCCTTTTGTGAAAGCGAGCTTCTTTACCCTTTTCTCCGTGTTACGTTTGCTACGCAACTGTCGTGTTTTCGAAACATCGACGACTCGGCTGTCGAATTCTAAACTGCGTGAAAACGAAAGTTTATCCTACACTTCAAAGGGGTGACACTATCAATCACGCGCCTTCCCGAAAAAACGTCAGCCTCGGAAAGTATATAAAATCCCGTTACACGACAGTAAAAACATCAATTGTGCACCCCCCCCCCCCCCCCCCCCCCCACCCTTCTGCAAAACTCGCAGCTCTCTGTGCAAAATAGATAACGCCCCGGAGATTGCGTCGTAAAACAAACGCGCGTGGAAGCGGAGCATCCGTCTAGCTCACTGTGTCGGCGGATCTGTACACGTACAGCACACGAGGCCATGGGAGTGAGAATAGCAAAGTGTACAGCGAAACGTCGCCATAAATTTCAATTAGGATCGGCCAATATTGCTGGCACACTGATTGCCCGTCGATTTTTCTCTCCTTTCCATTCCCACAAGATGCGTGTGTTGGAGGGGAAGAGCAGCTTCCAGGTGCAGCCACTCGACGTAGGTGCTGTAGCTCTGTACTATATATATATATATATAGGTGCAGCATAATAGAGGGAGAGGATAGTACACCGAGTGCGAAAGCTGCGCAGCTCGACAGGGTAAACAAGCCCATCCGATAATCTGATTACAAGCAGGCGGACGTGTGTAATCGTTATTTATTTATATTCGTAACTTCTCAATTTAGAGCCGGCCAGACTGTTGGAAGTTCCGATGGATCCTTTTTGTACAATTTTTCAGATTCGAAAAATAAAACGGCCGCGAGTAGCTCATTATCGAGGAACCCCCGGTGCGGTGCGGGCACAGGACACCCCATACCCCCCGATGCGCGGAAGACATCGCGTTATATCTATAACGTTATACAGCTTCCTTCGCTGATGCGGTAGACCTATACCGACACACTTTTCCACTCGGGATCGTCTGTTGGACACGTTTTTTTTTTTTTTTTTTTTGAAATGCAAATTCGCCGGATACATTCGACTTTAATCTCTTTTTAATTGAGAGGAGGGAATTTATAATTGGAGCTTTTCTCAGGTAAAACGGCCGTGTTCTGGTTTACAGAGGAGGCGATTAGAAGAATCACAGCAGCGGCGGGTAGAGGCCGTTATACGTTCTATACTCTCTCAGGAAGACAATGTCCGCGTGGACCCCTGCTTTTTACAAGTATCAGGGGTCCAATCGTATGCAAAAGTCGAGCTCACTCGAGCGTGTTTTCTCTGCAAACAGCGCATTGTCAGCGCACTTCATCGCCGCGAAAGAACGTTTCTCTCTCTCTCTCTCTCTCTATTCTCGAATTTGTTCCAAATCAAAACAAAAGTCCTCGGAGCACAGTAGCACACGTGCGCGTCAGCGGAGACGGTAATCGGGAAGGACAGAGAGCAGCAGCCGGTCTCTCTTCCTCCTCCTTTTTTGCGGCTCGTCCGCTTTTTTTCACTCTCCTTGACTTCTCGTGGGACTGAACGGTCCCCGAGCGAATATCATCTCGCCGCGGCGTGGCTTCCGCTACGAAAATAAAGCCGCCGACGCGCGGAGGAGGAGCTGAAAAAACGGTTTGTCAAACAGCGCCGGCTCGCAGCCCTATACCGATATCTCCTCGCTTGATGCTAGCGAGGAAGTGATTTAGTACGCGAGCGCCTCTTTATCTTCGTAATTTCGGGACGATTATTTTTATGGCTTGTTTCGCGGCGATGATTTGACGAATTTTTCAATTCTTACAAATAAATTCAGCGAGAGCTTACTCAATAAACTCACGGCAAAGTCCACAGAGCGGATATACTGCGGTCGCGAGCTAATTAAGAGCCCTGGCTCCGAAGGACTGTACTTCCCCCACCTAACCGCAGAGAGAAAAGAGTAGAAACTCGAGGAATCCGCGAGGAAACAACGCATATAACACACTCTTCTCTTGCTCCTCCTCCGCGAGACACACGCTGTTTATCAACAGTGGACTCGGTGTGTTCTCTGATTTATACCCGCGGCGGAAAAGCCGAGAGAGAAAAAAAAAACGAGAGCACACGGCATCCGGCTCGACTAATTGGACAACAAAGAATGATCTCCGCGTGGAAAAAAAGCGCGACGCCGCCGCTTAAAAATATATATCGTAACGACGCTGCAGCAGCGACGGCTTTATATTTACGGCCGGAGAAATTTCCACCTTATGAGTTTTTGACTTATGGCGCTGGTATAAGTAGACTTTTCAAGGGGCATGACCGAAGCTGCTGTTTTGAGCTTGCGCTGGGATTCGAATATTTATACGGCGGAGCTTTTTATCGAGAGCGAATTTTATCGCGCTCAACGGCTCGCACTGTACACCGTTTTCGACTATTTTCACACAAAATGTCCCGTATCGAGGGCAATAACTCAGCCGAGTCGTCGCAATCGGAACTTTCTCATGACTTGCTCCCACACACACACACACAGTCATAGACAACTAGCTACGCTTTTCCCATCGTGGAAAATCGCAATAACGACGATCGTATAACTCATTCGAGGCAAAACACAGGCGACAAGTATGCGCACCTATACCGTATATACGAGGGAGTAGAGTGTGTCACAATGCCGCCCGTACAGCCACCCACTGGGCCTCACTGGGGGTCGTGTCCGGCCGTGTGCTCGAATTCGAGGGGGAGACGCGAGCATATGCCTGGTAAAACGGCTGTGGGGGATGATTTTTCATATGTGTCTGCCTATACATACGCGCGACACTCGATGACTGGCGTTTGATGCGTTTCGCGATACGGATACGCTGTGACACGCGAGAGATGACGCGTAGAGAGACGAGAGGGCGTACATTGCGTGGGGTGAGAGAGAGAGAGAGAGAGAGAGAGAGTGTGTGTGAGCTTGTCGAAACGTCCTATTCGAGTGCGCTTTGGAATTTATGGCGGCTATTTAATCGGGACGAGTATTTTTCAAGACTCTTCGCCGCGGGTTCTCACACGGCTCTCGAAAGGACAGTTGCGGAGGATGCTCGTTTCGGTGTCGTCGGAAAAATTCGTTTATCGACGCTCCTATATTCAATGTACCAGCATACGGCCACTTAAGTATTCACGAGATCGGCGAAAACACGCTTATAATTGAGTCGAACATATTATTTTTTTTTTTCTACGGTAAAAAAAATCCCCGCACGCGTTAAATGCTTCTTTAAACACGATCGTATTCGAGCGAGGCCCTAAATATCCTTCTTACCGTCTCTTTCTCTCTCTCTTCTCGTGTCCATTTCCAGCAAAAAAGAGGGGGATATCGAGCCCGTAATACAGAGCGTCCGGCGCGGCTATACCCGTATAACGTTACACAGGAAAATCTCCGACACAATGTGCCGACCCCCGGAAAAACGTGAAAATATGCCCAGCGAAAGGAGCATCGATGGGATCACCGGGGAATAAATTATGCGTGTGCATTGAGGAGAGTCTCGATAATCAGGAGAAAGCCGTGTAAACAGAAAATAGGGAGGGAAAACTGCACGCGTTCTCGTGAGCATTGTCCGGCCACTGGTCGCGCCCATGGACAATCGCAAAGTGGATGAGTTAGTGGTATTATACGCTCTCCGAGCGCCGCGATATTTATGATTTTTACATAATATCCCGACCGTTATGCTGCTCGCAAAAGGAGCAGCTCTCTACATAACGTATTCCTGGCTCGTTTCGTACGGGCGAATTGCCAGATTGTCGTCTCGCCTTGTGCCAAATAATATTCCTTTTTTTTTCTCTCTCTCTCTCTCTCTCTCCTCTCTCGGGGCTATGCTCGCGCGTGTATCGTTCAATAAATGTAAATCCGATTTCTTAACGACGCCGACGTTATTCAGCCCTGAAGTATGTTATCGCCGGGGATTAACAAGTTCGCATGCTGACAGCTCCGCTATATACGGAGGAGCTCATTGCGCGGCTCTATAATTAATAAGTCGAGGGATTATAAATGGATATTTGTCGACGCGCCGCGTAGCGTTGCGGCCGAGTTATTAATACGATAATTGAGAAATTTTCTCGCCGGCGAGGTATAATACTTATATAATTCCGTTCGAATGTGCATTTCATTCGATTTAGATTTTCGAGTTTGTAAAGCCTAATTCGATCATAGAGGCGTACGTAAATACGCGATGTATTGTCTATTCGCACGCAATGATCATTCCTCTCGATAGCACACGGTCAATTAAGCCGAAAGGAGCCGGCGGGTTTAGAGAGTATATAAATTCAATGGGAGAGTTTGTTTGAATGCGCGCGAAATTACTCTGCGAGCGGCACGACTTCGCCTGTTGTTTATTTGCGCGGAGAGTACAAGTAAAGGAGGCGGAGGAGACGGAGTCAGTCGTTTGTGAAAAATGCCCCTTGGGAACCAAGTCCGCGCGTTTCTTTTCCTTTTCTTCGGTGTAGTTTGACGGTTCGTAAATAACACTGCAGTTTCAACCGCATCGCACGGTATTAACTGTACGAAGCTCTCGCGCGCAATCGAAAGGGTCATAAATCAATCCCTCGATATTAACCATGAATATTAACACCAAATCAATCAATCCCCGGAGTAAAATCCTCGGCAGCACGCGCCAAATCCCTTCCCGCAAACTACTGTACGACAATCGATATCGAACGACAATATAAATCGACGCGATTCACCGTTCGCTTTTCAATTATTCATGCGAAAACGACGACGTATATACGCTCGTGTGAAATCGAGGCGTGAAAGGATTTCGGCCCAAATCGGAAAAGCCAAAGGGGTCGTGATTTTTCGTCGGCTGCATACCTCAACCCCTTTATACCCTTAGCCCGTAAGGAAATTAGAGGTCACCGTACGCGCGCGCGCGGTGTCGCATTATGACTCGGAATTAATTATGGAGTAGGCGCAGTGTGTCTGACGCTGACAAATCACCGGCGATAGGCTAATGGATCAGGGACACGTCAACCCCTTCTATCAGCGCGGCTTTTATTATTACTCGACTGCGTGCGCTGATCGACATCGCTTCGACCAGGTATCCGGTCTTTAAAAAGTCGTTTCTCTTTCGCGCAGCCGAGATTGCTTAGGTGTAATCGTCGCGCTAGACGAGCGTAAATAATATTCATATGCACCGTGAGTATTGTCCGTTACGTTCGAAACGCGCGAGAAAAGTCAGGGAAAATATGGCCTCGACCTGAACGAACTTTTTCAATCCCAGGAGCGAGTACAATGCGGTCAAGTCCTGCGCGCGGAAACAAACACGGTACACCCGAAAGAGAAATGAAATAATTAAACGCGCTTTTCTGCCCCGTCTAATTTTTAAAGGCTCAAGCCAACCGGTCGACTAAACTCTCTCGCCACAAAAGCTTTCGTTTCCCGTTCACTTGCCGTCTTTTCACCCACCTTGACTCTCTCTCTTAGATCAAAGGGAAGAAAGCCCCGGGACCCTTCCAGCGGAGATGAAAAAAAAAAAAAACTATCGTCGCATATAAGCCAGGAAAATGGAATTACGCAACCGCGAAGACGAGGCACAGTGTTTCCAAACACGGCTATTGTCCCTGCGCTCGTAGTTCCCGCGGAGGATGAGAAAAAAGGGTTCCTGGGCTTAAGCCAAAAAACCAGCCGAGTGTGCGAAATTCCGCACGGAGGAGAGAGGGTATTTGTTTCGGGATCCCGTGGAGTGTGTACGTGCGTGTGTGTGTGTGTGTAAGCTGGTGGAGATTTTTATCGCTTTTCCAATTGCTCCAAGTGTGAAGCGGTTGTTTTGCGGCTTTGGATATGCGAATGTAAGATGAGGTGGCTCTTTTGGGGGATTGCAAGGTAGTAAAAAAGATAGTATTTAGAGTATAAAAATGGTAAAGTAAATAGTTATATTTACACATATAACATTTTTGTAATTAATACAGACTTGTCTGCGCAATTTTAAAGACAGTTCTTGCAAAACATAAAATTCGTTATAATGACTCTAATCAATTATATGGCTTCGCAGTTGACGTTCAAAAATCAAAAAATCGTTTGATTCGATTGCAAAAATTCATCATCATTAAAAGCGCGTTCTTTAAGTAGCAAACATTAAAGACTAAAATTATTTCATCGTCGTTGAAGCTTCCACGATTCACGTTTTATAGTTCTAGAGGTTTGAACAGTGCTACTCCGGGGGTCGGTCCGGCCGTAATTTAATTGATAGATCTTCAGAGTTGCAGAAGTCACTTTTGCACGACAATCGCAATTTTCTGAAATTGGTACGATTTTCTAGAATTTATGGAAGCATGCAAAAATGTATTAATTAATTGAATATGCATCTCCAATGATGAGTCCTCGATGCACTGTATCTTCAGAGTTGCGCCAGATTGCTTCTTTGTAATTTTCCGTGAAATTACGTTGTACTTTCATAAAGTATCTCATACAATAGGATGGTATGACTGGAAAAATCCACAGCGTAATTTGATTCAAAACATCCGTCCAAATCCTGTAAAAGAAAAAATCATGGGTTGGTTATTTGAATTTTCATTATTCGTGGTGAAAACTGAAAAGTTTTTTTATTAGAGGAAAAAGGACTTACGAGGATCGGAAGGTAGCACAGCCCTGAACATGTCTTGTGGTCCTATGAAACGTGGCGGGAAGGGTGGTCGAATGGGTGCCATGAGCGGGCGGCCTCTGCCGGCCAGCGGCCCTCGGAGGGGAGGAATGGCGGGTCCGACTAGCATTGGTCTTGGGGCGAATCCCTGTAAAATGAGCAAAATTTATGTTGCGACGTTCTTATGAGTTGTAGAATATATGATTTGATTTTTTAAGATGAAACTATGCTTACCGCACTATAGTAAACGGGGTATGGCACTTGTTCGACATATTGTACAGGGGGTAGTCGTCGTTCCCTGGAGGAATCTCTTCTATCTCGTCTGTCGTAAGATCGATCTTTTGATCGACCTCGGTATCCTCGGTATTCCTTTTCACTTCTGCTTGATCTGAACAAATTAAAGCATATAATAAATATATCAAAAGAAAGCCAATTTAAAAAGGACAATATTATACAAATATTCATTATTCTTACCGTGAATAGTCATGCTTATCTCTGTGGTACTCCCGTTCTCTAGAGTGTGACCTACCTCGAGATGACCGACGTCTTCTTGACTCGTCTCGACTAGTATCTCTTGAATCGGAATAATGCCTTCAACAATAAATGTTCGTTATAATTTTATGCTTTTCATTGTTTCAATCAATAAACTGTACTATGCTTGACTATGTACCTATCGTTTTTGTGATCTTTGTAATGTCGATCTTCTAACTGATGTCTCGAGTACTCGTCGTGCCTAATAATAGAAAATCGCGCTTTAAAAATCAGTAAATTTTTTTACCGCTTAATTTTTCATGCATACTTCTGTGCAATGCGGTTTTTCAATTTTTTATTTGTGGAATTGCATTAAGTGCAACAGACGTAAACACTTATAAAATAATTAGAAAAACCAATCGACAAAAAGTAAAACATTTAAACAACATTAATGAAAACCCAATTTCGAGTTCTCATCTTAACAAACCTCGATCGATGCGTGTGTAAACGCGAACTAGAGCGACCGTGAGCGTGAGGACTAGGACTCCGATGCCTGCGAGGACTCAATGACTTAGAACGGCGCTTTGGACACGATCTCTTAACTGCAACATACAGACAGACCATTTCAAGTTATTGGATATAAAAAATTGCTGGTTTTTGTAAACTATCGAAAGATAATGCGAACAACATATTTTATAATAACAGTACTATTCAAACTATAAGTATTCAATATTTAATATTTCTTGTCAAATCCTACCTAAACTTTTTTTGCCGACAGCCTCGATTGTGCGGCGCTCTTCCACTTCAATCGGCTTAGCTTCAAACTGTTTTAGTTCCTCTCGATCAAATATAGGTTTTGATCCTTCTCCTATTGAAATTAATTAAAACACTTATTAGTATACGTTGTTCAGAACAGGATTTTTAAGCGTAAAAACAGTGATAAACTTTTTCATGTTTTTGAATTTTACGAAGGTATTATGTAACGGGGCAACTGGGAACTAATTCGCACAAAAGTAAAGCGACGAGGAGGATTCGACCCCATGTCCCCGAGATCTTGAAGCGCGTGGCTCTAACAACTGAGCCAACGACGCACTACTTTGCACTCGCGCCGACTAGTTCTTACGGCCGCTATCCCCGCCTGTTACAGTATTATGTATTATGTTGAAGAAACAGTTGTAAACTATTTTTAGTATTAAATTTATTTTTTAATAGAATGCGAATTCAGTTCTAAGGCTTACAACTGTCTTTCAAAAGAAAAGTTCAGAAAAAATCGTAATCATCGTTTATAAAATCGATTGAATATGTCTCATATCCACGGTCCCTGCGAAGAGTAGCAAGCATTTCGCCCCTTTCCTTTTTTTTTTTTTAAGGGATTATCTCGCCTTCGGCCGAATCTTCGGGTTCGCGCGGCTGTAAAAGAGCCTTTTTTTTCGTCGTTCGTCGACGAGTCGTGCTACTTTTCGTGGATGGTTGCTGAATAGTGCTTATTTTCGGGGATGGTTCTGTTCAAGGCTTTCCTTCTTGGTAAGCGTCGAAACGAGATTTGTACAGTGCTACTCTTCGCAGGAGCTGTCAATATATTGATTTTTCTCTAATAAAGCCAATCTTCCGGCTGTAATTTAATTGATGGATCTTCAGAGTTGCAGAAGTCACTTTTGCACGACAATCGCGATTTTATGAAATTGGTACGATTTTCTAGAATTTATGGAAGCATGCAAAAATGTATTAATTCGTTGAATATGCATCTCCAATCATGAGTTCTCAATTCTTCAGAGTTGTGTCAGATTGCTGCTTTGTAATTTTCCGTGAATTTACGTTGTCAATCAAAGAATTTTCTTTCATTATATTTGTAATAATTGCTTTTATATTAAATTTTGATATTTAAACACTCGCGTTTTTCATAGTTAAACACTAATAGTTGAAAATTCGAATCTTCTGGGAGAATTTTTTTGCAATCTTGGGGGTAAAAAAGAGATAGTAAGAGTTATCACACAGCATGCATAAATTATCAGATTAAACATTGTATCCACAGCAAATCTTCCATTGTAGTTTGCAGTATTGATGTTGAGATTAATTCAATAATTAAATCAATAAGCATCAATTATGTTTAATCTACAATGTTAGTGTAAAAAAAAAACACCAAGCGTAAAAACGAAGACCAAGCCAAAAAAAAAAAATCAAGCAAAGCGTTTCTGATAAAAAGCACACTCATAATTGAAAAAATTCTTACACAGTGATGACTTTGTGTACCATCTTCTTAATACTATCTTCTTAATACTTTTTTCTGTAAGTTGAAGAAACCTATATAAAGAAAATTATACTATCGCATGGTTAAATATCGATTAATAACATTGATCAAGGATGTCATCTTCAGAAAATGCGATGTCCTCTTCATGATGTCATGATTTTGAGTCGCAGGGATCAAATAACTAACTGCATGCCAATCTATGATTCTAAGCTTACCAACTTTACATACTATGCTAATAATCTGTATCTGTATTTCTTCAGTGCACAGAATCTTGAACTTGTGTCACCCTGTATCGTAGATTAAAATAAAATAAAGAATCACCAAGTTACCGTCTCTTCTCTTCAGGGTTATTTCCTCATGATTCACAATATCACGTCGAATTTCACTAGTGTCAGTTGCAGATGCAGGAATTTTTCTATGGATGTTCACTACAACCTGTCGCAGTTCGTTTTCATGTAGTTTTGGTGCCTCTTTTGGTCCATTGAAAAAAGGTTTGTTTCCTTCTGATGAATCGAGTCTGAAAGAGACAAACATAAATCATAGAAGCATTCCTGCATACTGACGGATAAAAATTCACTTAAGCATATTGATGAGTTTATACATACTTTTCTGACATGACTTGAGATCTGCTGCTTCTATGATGCAACTCTTCAGACCTGCTACGGCTACTGCTTTCACTACTGCTTCTGCGCGGTGATCTTTTCCTGCGGTTCAGGCCCAGCTGCTCAGCTCTTTTCCTCTCGTACTCTTCTATCTTCTTTCGCTTGAGTCTCTCATGCTCTCGCTCCTTCTCTTGCTGTACCATCCAAGCAATCCTTCGCTTTTCCTTCTCTCTTTCTCGCTCCAACTCATCTAAGGAACTTCTTCTTCTCATGATGGCAATGTATCACACACGAGGAACAAAAACACACTGCAATAAGCTATGTAGCAACTCGAAGCTTTTTGCTATTTTCATTAAGTTTGAGGTTAGAATCGCAGCGCGAGCGCATTTAAAGTAAAACGCGAGCATAAACAGGTGAACAGTGCAAAGTGGAGCAGCCCGATGTTTACTCTAAGACAATCTCGACTCGAATGACTATGCATCTATGCATCCGGAAGCTCTATTTATCAGTTAGTCTGTCGGAGTATTATTTGAATATATAACCCACGAGTACTGCGACCCGCCTGCGAGACTTGATGCGCATGCGCGAAGCGTCGACTTTCGGAGGGGAGCGCGCGGGGGCGGCTACAAAGTTCAAGGAGCTTCGAAATCTTGGCCAATCAGCACACGCCGTTTCGTCCTTCGAACGTCATCGATTTTCCTTTTGCTTTGAATAAACATCAGTGTTTGTTGATAATTAAAAAAAAATTTGCCCATAAGATCGCGCGAAAAATCCCGACTCGTGGAGATTGAAAAAGTGAAAATTATCGATAATTTTTTTCCGACAATTTTGAATTAAGAATATTCATAATGCAACAGAGGGAAAATTTCGGCCAATCGGAGAACGCGCTTCGGAGCAAGCGCGCGTGTGCGCACAAGGGGCATTGTTCTTCGCGCGCTTTTACCCCGCGAAGTGCATCTTTCGCTGCACCTGAATGAGCCTGCGCGGTGATGCATCTCGAGCCCCTATATAATATATATATATATATATATATATATATATATATATCGCGTGCGGTATAGAAAACAAATTTTAATCGCGCTCGAGAGCCCATTCAAGAACATGCGCTTTGATGCGATTCTAATGCGTTTTAAGAGGCAAAATACTAAATGATTACGTCTTCCGTTTCGTTTGAACAATAGAAAATACGCGTCATTGAGGTGAAAAAACTATTTGAAAATACCCCGCACATAGCGCTTACAGCGTATACGGCGTACACGCGTAGCGCAGCCGTAAACATGGAAATTCGAAATTTATAGTTTTGCTCTTAATCTTTTCCTGTCGAAACTTGCACGGCGCCTCCATAAAGCTCAATTGTCAATAATCTCCGAAGCCTGTTAAAATTAGATCTACGCATAAGGCTATGTTGCATTGACAATTGGGACGCCTCCGCCGAAGTCATGCTCCGAAACGAAGGTACAGTGCGGCCTATTACGCTCACAAACAATTCCCCCGCCCATAGACCCCCAGCAGCGTTGCTTAATCCAAACCTGTCGAAACAGGAACGGATCTCGAGGGCTAATTACTCCGTTTCATTCTATAGCTATGGGCAGCCAAGAGAGAGATGCTCGTGCCGTCGTATAGGTATAACAAACAGGTACACGGGCTTGGATTTTATAGGAGCTATGTATACTTGCGAATTGCGGGTAATTTAGTTTTCCAGTTTCAACTTGTTCGGATTAACGCGGCGAAAAAAAAAGGTCTACGAGCTGGAGCCCTTGACTGGTATATGTTTCTCGGATGTAAACGAAGGCTCTCGTTTCGATTCCACCGATGTTCGTACATTCGCGGCGAGTTATCAATATTTGGGATAGTAATTTTTACTGCTTTTCATAATAAATTGGTAACAGACTTTTGAGATATTTTTAAAAATTTAATTCCAATTTCGTTTAGTTGCATATTTTACACTTCGCGCTGTTGTTACTTTATTATTTATTATTTTTATTGATTATTATAATTATGACACTTTTCGTCGGACTTTTCTACGTATTTTTGCCTCCTGATCACGAATATCGAGGTTGGAATGCCCAAAAGTAGCCAGGTAATTTGTTATTAACAAATTAAATGTTAATATTTTTTTGGATTCTTTACATGATTTTCTGAAAAAGGCAGAAAAATTGATAAAATTGAGAAAAAAATCGCGATTTCGACCGGGTTTTAGTACACTTTTACTCGAAAACAAAGCCCTTATCAGAAAATCTTATAAGAACATTTTCGATTTTAAATCATATAAAGAATCTAAAAAACCGTTTTTGGGTTATAGCATAATTTTGTTGAATATTAGCAATTAATTTGTTAATAAGAAATTACCTGACTACTTTTGGGCATTCCACCCTCGAAATTCGTGTTCAGGAGGCAGAAATACAATTTTGATTAATTTTAACATAACTATCATGTAACTATTTTTCTACGAAATTTAAACACCAAATCCCCCTCATTCATAGCATAACTAATGTACTTTTAAACAATATCCCAGAGTTTTATCGTCAAATTTTTCTCAGTGCACCTAACGAGAAGCGATAAAAGTAAAAACTCACGCGGTCAATTAAACCGGCGCGAATAATCACGGATCTTATCAACGCATACACACTTCACCCTATACGGCATGCAGCGCACACGTGCAAAAATCAATACAAACTCCCGGCAGCCGAAAGCGTCGGCGGTATTTCCATGCACCCACATATACCGCCGCACAAAAACGCTGCGTTATGTCCGAGAGTGCAAACAGCTGCTCCGATCCCTATGTGTAATATACTTTGCATATATAGCTATATAGAGAGCCCAGCTCGCCTACGCCCTCGACGTGTTTTCAAGAGCAACGCGTACGCTCGCTCCGTTCTAATCTCGTTCCGATCGTTTTGTCCGATTAAATTCGATCGTTTTAACGTAGCGAGCTGTAGAGCTGACCAGCCCCAGAGCCAATTTGCTCGCCCGTATATATAACGAGCCGTAAATCAGAAGGCACCTGCTCGCGCTCCGGCATTGTGTATACTCGCGCCCGTATATCGGGCTGTGTCATTCCCGTGCGCTGGAACTCATTAGTATCCTGCAATCCTTCGTTTTATTTCATATTTTCGCTTAATTGCAGCTTGCCTTTTGCTATAGGCTTCGATATACGATTTCCAGAGAGAGAGAGATTCGGCAGAGCGATATCGCGATTGTGTAAACAAGCGGCGGGAAAACGCTCCTGAATATTTAACGTCCGCGCGCACGAGAGCCGCGTGTAAATCGAAATGAAAATATTAATCGACCCTGCAGTAATAACATAAGAGAAACACGCAATCTTTATAAAGCCCCGAACAAGTAATCGTAACTCCGAATCGCAGTAGCCCACCTGTCGGTAATTTCGGAATATTATGTAAAATAATTCACGTACAACGGCCGATTTACATAAGCAGAAAGCCTCCGGACCCCCCTGCGCGCCACTGCACCGGCTCTTTCTTTCTCCCTCTGCGCTGCTTACTTTTTCAGACTTATGCTATACACACTGTGTTACACTTTCGCATGTATATACGTCGCTCTGCTGCATCGCAGTACTGTCTCCGTATACTGCACACACGCAAGAGATTCATCACATTGTTGCCTGACTTTTCAATTCGCAGAGACGCGCACAAAGTGCCGCGAGGGATAATTGCGTGCGACCGAGAGCTACTCTTCTTCTTCTGTATAAATGCACGCGGGACTTAACGAGACATTTAAAGATTAAATATAGCACATACGCTTTAAACTCGCACGGGGTAGCTTTTCACGGGATGTTTACCGAACGGGTTTTTTAATTGATATCGCGTACATATATGAGTCTGGAAACCGTTTCTTTTTTATTGCATCGTTTATACTTTTTTTTTTTTTTTTTTTTAACTCTATTACGCAGCATTTTAAGGAGCCAACGGACGCCCATTCAAATTTTCGCACCGATGCTTACAGTCGTTACACCACAACATAACTCAGCGTTCGAGTGTCACCGACGCCGTATACAGTGGCGTCTCAAAAAAAAAAAAAAATCACGCTGACAACCCTTTTTCCATAACTCTCGCGCGACCGTCATTTTTTACTCGGAGCCTCTTCCTTTCATCCCCGTGCGCTAATCATTTTTTTTTTTCTTATCCTCGTCGAGCGCTTACGCTTCATTGGCTACATCTGCGAGCAAAAGGAATGTAAGCCTCCGGAATCAACGGCTCGGAATAGTCCCGGCGGATCTCTTCGTCTTGCCTACCTCGCTGATAAATAATTTCCCCGTCGCGGAGTTTCTTTCTCGATTATACACGGAGAAATTGGCTAATTATTCATTAACGAGCGAGTTTCTCCAAACGATAAAACTCGCGGCAATGAATTGTCGTAAAGCGAAATTGTCCATCGCCGTCGTATACTATATCGTCAGCAATAAAAATAAAAGCCGTATACGCGAGCTCCTGCATAATATACACTTTTCTATTATCCTCGTTTCAGCTGATCGTTCTCTATCCGCACATTTTTCGCGTTTAAGCGCGCCGCCTTGAACCTCTCGCGCGTCTGTATAATGCACTCGATTTTTATCGGCCCGATTTATTAACGGATATCTCTTTATACCCTCTACTCGGGCTCTTTGTTGTTACGAGAGACACTTCCCATCTCGACGTATCGATCGATCGCTCGCGTGCTATATCCGTTTCACGCCCGAGTTTCGACCTTTAAAGGGTTGTACGTATACGGGTATAATTGAAACGAATTTTGTTTACGAGGTCGGGCTGCGTTTTCCGCGTAATAAACTCCTGGAGGAATATACGAGCGGAACTACTTCATACGAGTTTCGAAGAGGATTTAGGGGTTTGTATACCTATATATATATATATATATATATATATATATATATATATATAGTTCGATAAGAAATGGAGCGTGCGCTCGAAGCCGTAAAATTGACGTTCTGTGGAGTCGAATTTATGTTATCACAACGCGCTCGTAAAAAAAAACGTCGAGTTTAGCGGGCAGATGCACCTCTGAGTAATTCTCACGCTAGAGCTGTTGGACAATCTGCAAAAACAAGCTTCGATGTTTTATTTCGAGAATCAAGCGAGGGAAGATCTTGTAAAAATAATCTCGTCAGCGAGAGAAAAAGTCAAAAGCCCCCAGCGACGATGACTCTCGAGATCGCGCCCGTGTGATGTGCAAATATCGAAAATAGGGAGAAAGCGTTGAAAAAAAGCGCGTGTGTCTGGGGAAAAGCGTAGCATCGACACCTTGCGCGCGATTGACCTATCACTCCCGGCTTTTTTTATACGTTATATTTTCCTAACCAGATGAAAGGCAAACGGGAAGAATTTCGTAAAACTCACCGCCGACTTTTTTCCGATTCCCCCTTCTTTCTTTTTTTCTTCTCGCTGCCGACGGATGTGACGGGCAAATCTGACAAATCGTCGGATTCGATTCGCATGACCTCGAATAAGCTGTGAATTCATTCTAAAAATCCGCCCTGAACTCCCGTGGCTCTCGTTAGAAACATAAAGCCGCGTATATGAATAAACACTAGTCTCGCCTAGACAATCGCACGGAAAGTTAGATTGAAAATGACTTATTCATGCAAGCCAATTCCCAGACTGTACACAGAGAGAGAGAGAGAGAAAGCTCCGTTACAACAACAGAATAGCCGCCGCCTCATAGAATTTCCTCGTTCGACCCTCGGCGCGCGTATTATACCACAGGCGAAAACGTTTCTCCCTCAACAAGTAAAAAAACCAAACGCGTAATCCTAAACCTACTACGAGTCCTCGCAAAAAGCCATAGCGCACGTGGAAGGAGCCGTAATGCGCCTGACGGACGTGGGAACAGCCATCCGGATTTTGCGCGAAAACCAGAGAGAGAGAGAGAGAGAGAGAGAGAGAGGGCCAGGCAACCCGGTCGAACTTCTATACTACATAATACACGGGAGCTACTACCTGGAGAGAAAAGGAGATTGGCAGATGCACCCGAGAACGAGAACTTTGCCTTTTCTGACTCGCGAATTTTTTCCCTCCCCACGTAGCGTACTGCTTACGTACACACGCAGCCCTTTATATGCAACTGCTCGTATATATATATATATAGCCATATACTCCCTCTTTTTTATATCGCTGCGCTCCAATTGTGCGCTGCGCGTTTTTCGAAACCTGATTTCGACGTGCTGCTGCAGTAGGCACCGGCCGTTTAAAAAAACGGTTGCAGCCCATTATCGAAGCCGTCTGTGTAAACCCACACGTGCGCGTGTACCTTGCAAAGTGTGCAGGAACATATATAGCATCGTCCAGTCAAAGCACTTGCGCCCGAGCACTATATATACGTCATGCTCGTTTATTCGATAATACGGCCTGCGGAGCACAAGCGTTGCGTTTGTGATTAAAGAACTGTGCAAAAAGCGAGGAAACGGTTGCTTCCAGTGCTTCGATCGCGAACAATATAACCTCGGCTGTCCGCGATGGAATGCTCTAATTTTGCAGTACAGCGAGGGTATGGCGCAATGAAAGAATAGGAGATAATCCGTCAAAGCCCGGGCCTTTTTCGTCTTTTTCCGGAAGATCTTTTCATCCTCCCCTGAAACGACGCGTATATGAGCTGGAGAAAAAGGGGAGCGTGTGCGTATGATCGCAAGAACATTGCGCTATATATACACAGCCGGAAAAATCCTCGCAGTGTAAATCACGTTATGCCCGGTTAACAGCGCGACGAATCACTGCGAGAAAATGCAAATCGTCCTATCCGAAATTAAAAATCCCCGACATACGGCGGCGAAATGCTAATCTATCCCAAATCAATTTATAGCAAATATTCTATATACATATTTTGAAGCGTGCCGCATACGTAAGTGATTTATATCTCCCCGATACTCGTGCAATAATAACACGAGCCTCAGCGCGTGGCCACTAGAAAATTTACGAGGGATTAGCGGCCGAATAAAACACGCCATCGAGAGGGTGAACTCGGAAAAACCGTAAGCCCATCTCCGGTGCATTGATTTTCCGGAGCGATATCGCCGCGCGCGCGCGCGCGCCTGTGATCGATGACGAACATCCCCAAGGGGGGTACATGGAAATTCGGGACGACGCGACGCGTGCGGCTGTATATATAGGCGCTTTTTTTCGGCCGCCGCAATCTGTGCATTAGGTTTGCGTGTGTACCGAGTTCGGTCAAGCGTTCCCTGGACTTTGGAGGGCCGTCTACCTATATAAGGTAGCATATAATCCGGTTTGCGGTTCGTCACTTTTTCGCCGCATATATAGAGCGCGGGGATCGATCATTTTTCGAGAGACGCGCAGGCGAACATGTGTGCGAGTGTTTGCTCTTTTTTTCGGGAAAATGGAGCGGATTTTTCTCTCGGCTGCGCTGAATTAAGAATTAATGGGGATGGTGGAATTTGTTCAAACACGAGCGTATGTCGATGTTTTCACGAGGTACGGTCTACAGATTGATCGTCTTTTCGGTTCAAGGAGTCTCGTCGGCAAAAAAAAAAAAAAAAAAAAAACAAGATCGATGCGCGCTTTTTTTGCATTTTTTCACGCTGATGATATTCTCGGTACCGGGTCCACCTTTTCCTCGCATACTCGAGAGAGTCGCGTTACCCGTTAGCCCGAAAGAAGTCAATTAAAGGCGACAACACCCTCGTAGAGTTTCTCTCGAAGCCTAGCGCGGGTGACAAATAGCGAAGCGGGTCCTTTCAGCCACTCGGATTCCGGGAACGGGATCTCCTTTCGGAAAAAAAGCCGACATAAGGCGAGGCGGCGCGTGTAACGTATATATATGCATCGAAAAGTGCACGTCCGATTTCCGCTCGGCCGACCGCAGACGCGGTGAAAAATCGGAGCTCAAAGCTTGCTCGCGAGGGCAAATTACGATCGTCGGCGTAACGTACTTTTCGTCGCTTGCTCTGCTACAACGTCTGCAGATTCGGCTGTAAGTACGAAATAACGCACGTTTCTCCTACAATCTATAATACGCACACACACACACACTCTCGAAAAGTCGCGGCAATAACAAAAAGCATAACGATCGGACATCCCCATGCGGGGCCTTATGTCCCGGCGCACGCGCGACTCGTTACTCCATCCCCTCCACTCTCTCTCTCTCTCTCTCTATAAACGTAATTGCACTTGCAGTATATACGGGCCGGCGCGTGGCACCGGTCAGCGGGATCGTTTGACTTTTTTCTCCAAAGCCGACGATAGCGATCCAACGGACCGAGCTTAACGACGTTCTAATAGCGCGCAGCGCACTCGCGGGGGGTAAAATTAGCCCTTCTGTCGCGTGCCGGATGGCATGCAGTAATGCAGCTCACTCGCACGGAAAAGGTGCAGCGATTGATAATAATGCGTAGGCAGTATGGGTGCAGCGCGCGTGCTTCCCTTTTTACGGAGTCATTAGTCAACGAGCCTTCGTTACCTTATATAATACGTGCAGTTATACATACTCGAAAAATTCGTTATACATACTCGAATAAAGATTCGCACCTCATTCCGTACGAATAGGCGCAGCGAAAGGTGCGAGAGCACAATGTAAGCGGGCTCTAATTTCGGATAAAAAGAGTATCTTTTGAATTCTGCACCCCCGCAATCCGCGCGCGCACGATCGCTGACGGCCTTGTTACAAGCGGGACAAAAGTCGCGCGACGTTATTATTCCAACACGTATATACACGCGGGGGTCGTTTCTAATTACGCTTGACAACGTCATGCGGGTCTCGTACACGGTAATGTACGCGCATACGGATTTTGAAAACTGACCGGCCCGTTTGTCCCCAAACCGAATTTCCGAGCGGTCCGCTCAGCCTCCCTCTCGTCAAAATATATCCGGAGCGAGAGAGACTGCTGTATAGGTATATATATATATATATATATATATAGGTATAAGTCGCCGCCGCTCGTCAGGCGGCGCCTGCAGCACAGACATCAATGCAGCTGTCCCGCATCGCCCCGTATATAGAGACGAGGAGAGAGAAGCAGACGGAGCCATGGTATAGCTCGATTTTTCTCTCGTAAAAATTCCACCGGATACGCCAGCTTCTATATAGTTGCGCATTACAACCGCGAGTATAGGATATATAGATAACGTATGATTTCAGTCCGTGCGGGCGATCGGTGCGTGACGCGAATTCAAGGGTGCAACGCGGTAATGACACATTGCGCGGGTTTCCATGTACCTGTCATTGCTGCAGTCGCGAGCTTGTATTTTTTTTTTTCGCGGCGGTTCCGATCAGCCGGCTGAACGTTTCTTCTCGCTGTGCACACAAACATCGCTCATCAGGTCTTGGAATTATCCACGCTCCAGATAATTCTCCAAAACCGCGCGCGCGCGCGCGCGCTTCCCTAAACAAATCTCCAGCCGCCTTGAGAATCGAAGCGTGTCGGGGATCAGACACCCTCGCGCTCGGAAGACATAGGAAATAAGTCAAAAAGTATCCACGAGCAGTAAGTCAAAATCGTCGGGGATAATTTTTATCCGGGAAAAGGTGTTCGTCAAAGTGGTGTCATCCGTGGAACGGATCTGAGAGACGCGCGAGCCGAGAAGGAAAATATTTGTCGAGCTGCCGCAACCGCGAGAAAAAAGAATAGACTCTCTTACACGCTGGCCAGTAGGGGTCGAGAGACGTGGAAGAATGAGAAGGTAGCGAAAAAAAAAAAAAAAAAAAATAACACACGAGACGCACATCGAAATATCCAGCGGAGACGAAGGAACCGAAAGAAAGGGAACCGGGGGGAAGTGGGCTATCGATTCGACGGAGCCGCGTTTTTTCTGTACTCCTTGAAAGGGAGCAGTGCAGCTCCTTCTGTTGATTTCTCAAAAGCCGATGTATTCTTTTTATGCGACGATGTTTGCTCTCGGATTTTACGACTGTCTTCGTGTGTGCGCGAGCGCGGAAGACGATCGATACTCGCTCGAGTCCTTCGGCGAGTTTGAAAAATAGAAGAACGCGATTCGTAATTAGGAGGCGTGTTTACGTGTTTTTCCCCCCCCCCCCCCCGCGCGGGAAAATCACGACGCGTCTTGGAAATTCACGCGAGTTTGAGGAGAATTAATCTTCCGTGGAAACGGGGAATTTTTTTTTTATGGGCGGGATCGCTCGGTTTTTTAAGAAGATTCTATAACGATTTCCGCATCGGACTGAAGAATGGTATTGCCGGCAGCGGTCGTAATATTGAGTTCGAGCTTGAAAAATAGTTTCCGAATTTTTTCAGCGCGCACAGGTGCGATGACTGATGATCCGATTGTTTACACCGTTCGTGCACCAACTAGCGGCGTCTCCTCGCACTAAAATTTCAAATAACCCGTTCACCCGAACGTTTCAATTGCGCGGCGAGTTTTGAAAAATATCGCCACATCTATACGGGCGTTTGCTTTATTGCCGCGAATCGATCAGACCCCTTTCGTTTCTCTCCTCTGTAATACACGTACACGCGCCTCGGTGTGGAATGACTAAATTCGGCACCGGTCGATCCGGCAATTTGTATCCGTGAGTGATAAAAGGGTGGAGAGGCAGCAGCAGCAGCGAAGGATCGAGTCTATTCTCGGATCCCTTTTCAAGTGCGCGCGGACAATGCCGATGAGAGCGAGTGACGTGTGTTGGAAAATCGATGTCTGCCACGGCGGCGGCGGCGATACGAGTAAATATTTTTCGAAGCTACTGAAATTCGCTCGGGTGAATCGCTCGAATTCGAATCCCGATGTAATGGTGTTGACGCAAAGCGTGCTAATGATTCGGGGATGTTTGCTTACGGTTGTGCAACCTGTTTGAATGCGTGCGCTTCCCGGTGAATATTAATTATCGTGAAAATTGAATCGAATCGAGCGAAAAGCAAGCATTTCCCACAGCGCTGTATCAACGGCTCTCCTGCACTCTATTTCTCACTGTCCACTACAGAGTCTCTCTCTCTCTCTCTCTCTCTCTCTCTTTCTCCGAGTCGTTTATGAAAAATCGTTCGAGTGCCAATCCTACTTTTCCCGCATCATCCTGCACCACAACACTAATAGACAATGCGCCAAAAATCCAAGTACACACACACACATTCCACGCGCCGATTTCCATGACAAATGACACGAGAGCGCAGAGATATCGGTTAAACGTCGTGTCCAGCTCCGTATGTATATACAGAATATAGACTATGCGGCCCTCGAAGGCGCGCGCGCGCCTACGATGAAAAATCGACTTTTACCGCCCCGCGGAGAACACACGCAGCTCGTCATAATAGGGACGAAGGACCGGAGGATTCGTCAACGATGCTACTACTCGCTTCGTGATCGAGTCTCGCAAGCTGCTACTCCACCCTGCGCGTATATATATATAGGTGCTACCCGTTGCTTTACGACTCGCTCTGCAGCGCGTGTTACATAAGCGCATTGAATGAGAAGACGCGCGCGTTTATACGGGTGGGCGCGAGTTTATTTTTTTTTTTTTTCTGAAAAATCGGCTACTGCCCGCCGCGTCTTTTTGTGCTCTACGTTTGCGACGTCCACTGCCGGGCTTTTGTGCACTCGGCTCACGTACTCTCGATCCATTGCGCGCAAACGGAGTTACGGGAGATTCTCTCTCGTGCGCTGTATGGACGGGTTCGTCCCACTCTTTTTTTTTTTTTTTTTTTTTTTTTTTTTGACTGATTTCGCCTCTTTCCGCCACACTGTACAACTCTGCGGGCCAGTTGGAACCGAGTCAAAATGCAGATTTTTTTCCGTTACACAATAATAATACTCGCTGATAATGCTCTAGCGTCGCATAAATTGAAACGTCCGGCCGGACAATCGCGCCAAGGCAAATATTTATTCTCCATCAGAGATATCTCTTATGATACTCGACGGGCGCGTTATACGGACTCACTCGAGGGAGAGAAAAAGCCCTCGAGAGCCAGCCCGTCAATAAGTCCATCTCGAGTCTTCTCTGCCGTCCCATAAAACCGCATATATAAATGTGTGTCTACTCTCCCTTCGCGACTGAATATACGTATGAGCGACCCCCGTAGCGTTGGATATTCTCTCTGAAAATTAATCGCCCAGTGAGAAAGAGGAGGCGCATCGTCCGACTCGGACAAATCTGTATTTTTGACGGCCGCTCTCGGGTCAACGTCAATCCCGCGCGCGGACGCGTCCTCGAGTTTTATATAAGATATTCCCCCTGATGTACGCTTGGGGTGTGCGGCTATGTACATAGGAGCACGCGCGTATATACTTCTCCGGTTTCTCTTCTATATATGTATGCGAAAAAGTGCTTTTACTTCTTTTTTGTCGGTGAAAAAAGATATAAGAAAATAATGTTTGAGATTTATAAAAGTGACGGGTTGATCGAGTGCCGTCATTATTTGGTCATTCTCGCGGTGGACTTTTTTCAGTTTCTCCGGGCTGGGAAGTTTTTCGGGCTCGTGTTTGGCGTAAAAAAGCCAGAGATAGATGATCATTAACCGTCGCCCGTATCTCGCAATTTTCCGCGATAACACTCGATCTGGTGTAACCCGATCCGAGCCTAATTCCAATAAACCATCGTATCCCTACCGTGCATGCACGAATATCCATTTCCCGGTATACAACATACACATCTGCCCTTGTGAGAGAGAGAGAGAGAGAGAGAGATAATGGCTGATGGATCCGTCAAGAGGGTGAGCCTGTATACTCGCGGCTAGCAAAAGAAAGCTCCCAAATCTGTTGGAATAATTGCTGGCTTTTCTGCGCAGGCCCTTCATCAGTGCGAGCTGCGCGTGCGGGGGTGTCCCCTCTCTCGAATCGTTGAAAGAAGGACCGCTGCGCTGTGCCGCCTTGAAAGGAGGCAACTGCCGTGAGATTAGCGGAGGAGTCGCTTGCGTGTCTCGAATGGACGCGCGTAAGGTACAATCCCTGAGGAAAGTCCTCTGATCGATGGTCGCGACGATGTATGGCTGAAAAGAGTCTCGTATTGCTGATTAATTTTTCTTGATCCATTGTGTGTGCGTGCTCGAAGAAACCGATGTCGACAGACGCGCAGTTTGTTGCTTCGGTTTCCATTACCATAAAGGATTTTCTTGCAGCGTCCTAAGCAAATATTTTCCCGAGCCTCGAACCCTTTGACACGCGCATGCGGGCCCGATACATTAGCATAAACGAGTGTAGCTGAGATTCGCTAACTTTCGAAGGCGACTGTATATACGCGCGGGTGCAAATAATTCAGCCCCTCTTTTTTCGAGTGCCCGCGCTACACGAGGGTGAGCGAGAGGCAGCTCCGGGCCGTCGTCGTAATTTTCGTGAAAATTGTCGTGTCGGCTCTCTCTCTCTCTCTCTCTCTCTCGCGATTGTCGCAGGGAAAGTTACGAGACCCTCGATCGGAAGGAGACTGGCCGCTATTTACGAGGAGCGCTATGGACGGTATACTTTTCTTCTCTCGATTTTTCCCCGATCGTCGCCGGAGAAAGTGCGGAAGTGGCCTCTCTCCATCGACGCTCTTCTTTTGAGACGGACGCTGCCGGACCATCGATTGTCGTAAATAACGACTAATGTATAGAGGACGCCTTTTCCGAGAGGACGTTTCTTTTCGCGCGCATCTCGGCTCTCGAGAGCGATGTGAAAAGATCGGAATCTCGCTAGCATTCGAGTCGAATTACACCCGCTAATAGCTCCCTCGACGTCGAAAAAAATCCGATTCCGTCAAAAGCCGCAGATTAAGCAATCGACCGCAAAGTAGCCGTAAAGAAAGCCAGCCGCACGTGGCCCCGAAGAAACTGGTCCCTGCGTACTCGATCATCCGCGCAAGGAGTCTAGTCCGAGCTAGGCGTCGAAAAATCGCGAGAGAGAGAGAGAGAGAGACCGCCCGCAGGCCTGCGCAGGCAGATGACACGGAGCCATTCAAGTGCGAAGAACTGGAACACTACGACAATTTTTCGACGAGTCCATCCGTCCCCGGCCGTATTCTTCCCGACTGAAAAAAAAAAAAAAAAAAAAAAAAAATAATAAAACGAAGCAGCAGCAGCAGCCGCAAGAGGCTACTATTCCTAGAGCGATCGGCACGGAGAATAGAGGCGCTACTCCTTGACGGATGGCGCGTGGCTGCTGCAGCGGCCGCATTGATTCTCCGGCATACCTGAAGCCGTTTTTATACGCGACTTATATGCATAGTGGGCGAGTCTGAGTGACAGCCGCGCTCGCGTGTGCGCTGAATGAAATGACCGAGTGCTCGGGAGATATTCTGCGGGCCGCGACGACGAGACGTCTGAAAGGAGGCACGTGCCCGGCTTGCGGTATAAGATTATATTCGCCGGAAAGGAAGGAGCACAATGCTCTGCTTTTCGAGCTTAGCCCCTTTTTTTTGCGTTTCGGAGTTCGTTAATACGGAGACCGATGTGTGTGCCGCCTGCGTGTGCTGAAATTGTATACGAATCATAACTGCGCGCTGATTTCGCGTGTAAGTATATTACGGAAGGATCGACGCGTACGTATTGTTCCGACGCGGCTGATCCGATTGGCTTCGATATGAGCTTATTTATAGAGGAAAAAGAGAGCAAATTCTAAAAAAGCCCGAAAAATTTTCGCGCTAAATCAGATCGACCTCGTGACAATGACTCACGTCGCGGTAATGAGACGCACGCTCTCGTTATACCCATATACCCACCCCACGTACATGATATGGACTGCGGAGCCGAGGAGGGGGGTAGTGGGTATTTTTTAAAATACCCCCTGCAGCTAAGCGCGCACAATGTTATCGAGGGTGAGGAGGCTCGATCGTATATGCCCACCATAAGCATCCCCGAAAGACATTGCCAGTGCGCGTATATATATACGCGTATAATATAGCCGCCGGGGGTTAATCAGATGCTAATTCTCCGACGCCGTGGAGATAATGCAGCCGCCGCCGGCGTAATAAGTTTGCGGGGCATATTCCGACTGGTAAGTTGAATTTATCGCTGACTATGCTTTAGGGCTAAGTACAGGATTTATTGTTCGACTCTCGCTCGCGCCGTATATGCAGTTGAGATATCATGAGATATAATCCGCGGATAAAAAAGAGGGTTTTGTGTGTGCGGAGAGTTTGATGCGAGCTCCGATGGCTTTTTGTGTGTGTGTATACTTACGTGATGAGCCCGATTGTGATGGAAGGGGATTAGAGATGGATTGGAGCTTCATGTATCGCTAATTAGGCCTTAATTGGATTTTTTTTTTTTACTTTGGTACTCGAGGGCTGTCGGTAAACATTACGGGTATGAGGGGGGTGTAATAACGTAAAAACGAGGCTCGACGAATCGGAGATCGGAATAAATTTCGCGTGCATCGATCTCCTCGACCGAAATCCAGATTTCTTACCCCTTCGCAAGCAGCCACAAAGCAGCCGTAAACTCCGTCATTGTCATCCGGCGAACAATGCATTTTTCGCGCCCTTCTATCTCGCGAAAAGCCCCGAACTCGCTTATTTACGGCCTTCGCTCGCTCTCTAAACAAACAAAGCGTCGCGTTCGAGCGTCTATCGAGAGTAAATAGTAGCACACGGTTAATCGATTTCCGAGCCGCGAGCGCGTGTCCCGATGAAACACAAAAAAAGCGAGAAAAAAAAAATCGTAATATATATTCATGGACGATCGAGCGTTCAAAAAATCATTAAATTAGCTCATCGCTCCCTCGAGTCCACCCCTGGGGAGTAAATCACGGGAGAGATCGCGAAACGATCCCCGCAGAGTGAGAGAGAGAGAGAGAGAAAAAATAGCTTCGGTCTCACCCACTCCTGGCTCGATGACGATTATTACTGCAGGAGAGAGGGAACTTATACCCCTGGGGTGAGACGCGCGTGCGAGTGTTGCAGAGCTCCCGGCTCGATCTCGAGAGGAGAGTTCACGCGCAGGTATATCAGACGGCTGTGTCCCGGGGGAAGGTGCGAGGGTGGAAGCGAGATGTTCGCAACGAGTCGTCGGGGCCTTAAGTGTCACTGCCGATTTTTTTTTTTTTTCTTTTTTTCAAATTGCGAAAATCAGCCGTTCAGAGTACGTATAATCGTCGCAAAGCTGTTTCCATAAATGTTGCAAAAGATCGACAATCGGAGGAAGGGAGAGGGGGAGGACCCCGCTCTTGACGAAATTACAGGGTGAAAAAGCGAGGGAGAACAGCCGACGCACGCACACACGCACACTCGCGGTATACGGTAGAGGGAGACTGTTCACGGAAGGAAAAAAGTGGGGATCACAGCAGCAGCAGCAGCGCCCCAAAACCTCCACACTCGCGTTCACACATACGGCCGGAGCGAATAGCGCGCGCGAAGGCTACATAAGGCCCCCGGTTCCAGCTCCACCTCGCCAGTCACGAGCCAACCGCTCGATCGTCGCGTTTGCTTCTCGTCAGTAGCGCTCGAACTTTCGGACGAGCTCCCGCGCGATTTTTTTTCAACTCTCTCTCTCTCTATCATCGCGATATATAAACGACGATGCAGGACTCGCGATCGTCATCAGTGATCGTCGCTGCGTCCAAGTGAGAAGCGAAGAGAACAGTGTCCGATATATTCTCGCGTGTGATCGTCCATACCGAAGACACTGCGGGGATACACGCGAAGTTTAAGGAGGAGGAGGAGGAGGAGGTCCTTGGCTGCTCACGTTCCGAACTAGCTGCAGTGAGTTTGCTACACCGAAAAAAAAAAAAAAAAAAAGAGTTTTCTCGTTTTGCGTGGGTGGTGCCGTGTGACTTGACTGCGGATACGTACTATATATGCAAAGTGCCGCGGTTCGTCCTTGATTGATACAGAGTTCCATTAGGATCAATCAATCGGTTCTGTGCGATCTTGAGATTAGACACACAGCCTATCCGCAGAGCAAGGACGCCTTGGATCACCCACTCAAAAATCGTTGCGCGAAAATCCCACGAGGAGAATCTTGATACCGGCTGATGCCGAAAGGGGAAAAGCCCGTATTCGTAACGCAGGGCGGGATCGGGATCTCTTTGCGAATATAATATACGAGTATAAAAGTCGTTGGGCATCGGCCATTTAGTTCGACTTTTCGTTGGCTCTCGGTCCGAAAGGATTCCTCTACATACCGGTCGCCGGCTGGGGAACCGGTTTTTTTTACTCTCCCGCCGAAATCTCCTTCGCTCTTCTTCTTTTTCTTCTGCTTCTAGACAATGTATACCTATATACTTTCTAGTCGCGTTGCGAATTTCTTTCTCGAAGGGTCACACTCCGCGCGCGAATATAACGAGTTCTCCTCCGGGCTCCTCTTTCGATTCTAATTTCTTTGGCATTATACACCGCGCGCATGAATATTCACCGTAAAAAGAAAAAAAAAAGTCCTCGGCCATGACGACGACGAGTCAGTTGTAACAACAGCGAATCTGTTTACCTATCAGTGCGCAGCGACAATAGTCTCTCTTTCTCTTTCGCTAATCTAGGGCTAAACTCCGCACACCCTACGCACTGCTGCGCGATGACACAATGCCGCATTAGCATACGTGGCTACTCATTTCAATCAAAAAGGAATTATACCCCGTGAAAAAACGTTTTTCACCGCAGCGCGTTGACGCGGAAACGCGCTTGGAATTCTCGTATGCATCGGGGTCGCGATGGGGAGGATCTTTGTTTTTTCAATTGACAAACTTTCAAATGCAGGTCCATCTGGGTTAATTCAACTGAGAGCCGCGGTAATGAGATAAAAATATTCACCGAGCGTCGTATAATTATCCGCATGACTTTCAAATCCGAGAAGATAGCAGTAGGGGGTTAAAAGGGTCGATCCGAATTTACAAGTCCGCGACGAATTTCCCGTGGCTTTTCCATACCGCATCATGTAAATCTAGCTCATATTTACACGCGTATAGATGTTGAATAATAATCGATGAGCCATCGTTTCACACCGATTAATTCGATGGGGCCACGCGCGCTCGCGCGCGAGCCGAGAATATTTACCCTTTACCGCCGCTGCAGTATTATTAAGACGTTGACAATCTCGAGGTGATGGCAGGTACGGAATGGTCCTTCGACTGCGGAGTTTCTCCCCTACAAGCGAAGACGCGTGTACAGCGCGGCGGAAGAGACACGCGGAGCCCGAGGCAGAAGACCGGGAAGTACGTCCTTTGACAATAAGAGGCTCTCTGTCCCGTTTCCGCTGGTGCATGCGCTTTTTGCTTTACGCTCAATCGATCGTCCTATTTGTGAGAAAAAGCTTCTTCTCGCGCCTCATTGAATTTTTCGACAGAAGTCGTCAGGGGGGTGTAGAAAACAATCAATCACCGTTTCAATCGAGCCGACGATTGAAGGAGACAGAAGCGGCCGCAAAACGTGGATTATAAATAACGAATAGCGCGCGAAATGCCGACAATGGCCCGAGCACAAAAGCCTCTAAACAAGACCTTATGGCCGCGATAAAGACACTTGTGCTAACACACCAGCGAGTGTACTATAATAAAAACAAAAAAAATGAAAAATCGTTCGCTGCCAAATGGCCGCGGCAATTAAAATCCCTGGTAACAATAGAGGGTATAGAGAAGGAAAAGGGGTACCGAAACGAGTAATCGATACCGTATGTGTATACGGACGGCCCTTCAATCGTCGATCGACCGAGAGAAAGCGATGTTGCGAATTGCCCTGATAAGAGTCTTTCGCCGGTGAAATGAGCCGTGCGGTCGTTATTACTCGAGATATTCGCGTGCGTCGATTTTTTCATTAAACCGTGTTTCATATTCGCCTGTTATACGCTACCACAGCTAGGTGGCGCACAGAGACATTCGCCTTTCCCGCATCTCGATTTGCGAGCCACGACTAGATATTACAGTGGCCAGCCTTATCGGGACTACTTGAGCCGCTACTACTATAACTGCAATAGTTAATCAAGCCGTTTGTTCGGTGTTTCTAACATTATAGATACATTGTACTGTTTGCTCAGTAGCAAATAAAACGCGCCAACGTTGCAAAGCGCGTCACAGCGTATAAAGTCTTACACTCGATCCCGCAGCACAGCTTCCCCCATCGGTATAAATACACTCGCGCGCAACCAACACACACACACACACACACACACACACGGAGAGAGATTATAAAAGTCGAAATCGAGCGACTTTCCCAGCCCGTATATACAACAGCGCAGCGATTTCATTGCACAATGGGTACACACATGTACGCGCGCGCGGGGCGACTTTTCCACTGCGATAAATCTCTCTCACGGGGGAGTTTTCGAAAATAGAGGGAAAAGGGGTGTTCGCCGGGGCGCGAGTCGATGTATAGCTGTATATACGGGCGCGTGCGGCAGGGGCGGGTACTGCACTCGCCTTCGGAATTCAGTGCAGCCGCCGCGGGCAGCGCGTAAGAATTTCGGGATTCGTCAGAATTCAATCTCGCAAAGTTTGAATTTCCGGCATAAATCGTCCTCGGACACGAGAGCGAACAACTTTTGCTTCGTCGGTGATTTGTGATACGTAGCGCGCAAAACAACGGCACGCGAGCCCTCGATGTAACTGCATGGCGCTCCGCGGCTTTGATCTCTTTGTCTCTACTCTCTCCGATCGTACATATTGTTTAAGTAACGTCAATGCTCATTTGAAATTGATCATCCGTATAGTGGCTCTTCGGCGCGTGCGACCGAGTTACAGCAGCTGTCTCGAGGACTTTTTCGCGTCGCGCGTATTTTTATACGTGACCGGCCGATGCAGTTGTTATTATTGTAATGAATGAATGCGGACTCGATACGCGGTCATTTGGATGATTTCCCGGAACACTGGAAACCACGTGGCTAACAACACTTAATTTTTCGACGATAAACCCGCGTTAAATTTTCCAACCCCTGGTACGCGCGCGCTTATTACCGTTACGTTATACATACCCACCTCTCTCTCTCTCTCTCTCTCTCTCTCTCTCTCTCTCTCTAAGTCTACCCTCCGCTGCATTCGGAATAGAGAAATATCGCGTTACACACAATACGACGATTAATAGAATTAATTAAGCGTCGCGGGCAAAAAAGAGAACCGAAAGACGCTAGACGAGAAATAGAGAAGGCCGGAGAGCTAGAGAATAAAAAGCAAGCACGCGACTCTACATCTGTCGCGAGACTCTCTCTCTCTCGGCTCGCTGCGAGAAGAAAAAGGGAGAGGGCCGAAAATGTATATATATATATATGTACATACTGGCTGGCGAGCATGCAGAGGTACCCCGTAGCGATCGTCTTCGCGACTCTCTTTTTATGCGCTGCTACCCTCCGTACACTGCCCCCTTTTAAATGCCCCGTCGCTCGCTCGCGAGTATTGTTTGTCCCTTATTTTCCCTCTCTCTCTCTCTCACTCGAGCCCCGAAATATCGCGCGTATGCAAAGATCGAGCGGACCAATCGCGAGTCTGGGAACGGATGCTGCAGGTGGTGCGCGAAACTCGCGATCGAGCCTCGATTAGAGCGAGATCTCCCGGAGAGAGTACACGCAGGAATTGTATCACGAGCAAGTGTTCGTGTCGTTATTCAATTAGGCGCGATAATTAGGAATCGCCGCTGCGAGCTTGATTGGCTGCGTGATTCGACACAATCGCCACTCGTCGCGGCGCAGCCCTTTCACCCCGGCAATTTTTCAATTAGCCGCGCTCGCTTACGACTTTGAATAAATAAAGAAGCTGGCCGAGGAATTCTCGGTAAACTTTGATTTTCGGCACCTGGAGCCAGACGTCTCTACTCAGCCTCGTAACTAACCCGCAGCGCGCACAATGGCTCGCTACCCCGTGGTGCGCGCGCCCGATATAATAAAAAACATTTTTCTCCCGTTTTTTTTTTTTTTTTTTTTTAATAAACGCGCGTACACTCCTCCGTTTCTTTCTTTTGACTCTCTTGAGTGTATAGTACGCCTTCTCTTATTCTCGAGGAGACTACTTTACGAGCCATTCTTCGGGCCTTTGTGACGAGGAAGGGATTTAAATACGGATCGCTTTTTTTTTTTTTTCATCCCGCAGCTTGTTTACTCCGCGGCTTTTTTCTCGACATCGAGTCGTACGTTATCAATTAGACGGAAACTATGTATGCCCGAGCACGTGTCTCGTAAACCATCGAACCAGACGAGAACGAGAACATGATCTCTCTCTCTCTCTCTCTCTCTCGCGAATTTTTACGGCTTTACGACCTTTTCAGCATACACCTCGATCGTAAAACTTTTTCTCTTTCTCTCACCCCCTTTTCTCGGGCTTTTTTTCTAGCCTCGAGTCGAGCTCTCCTTTGCTCCTTCTTCGCGCCCCTTGCCAAAAAGTCCCTCCGCACGCACACATGTGCCCGATGGCTGAATGAGCGACGATTGTGCAGTCGTCGTCGGTTATGTGTGACGTGGACCCTTCTCTCTCCCTCGTTCTTTCTGCTATGCAGCAGCAGCGGTGGCGGCGTTTCGGGAAAAATTGCCTCCGGGTCAATCCAATATAAATCAGCGTAGAGGGAGGAGTGCTCGAGCGGTACCATTTTTCGGGCTTAGCTTCGGACTCGCCAATTCTGTTTGCGCGATATTTCGAGAGCTAGAGGAAGAGGAGGGGAGAGGAGGGGGGGGGGGGGGGG
>QLSS01000003.1:519617-575010 GCA_024372645.1 Trichomalopsis sarcophagae
GGGGGGGGGGGGGGGGGGGGGGGGGGGGGGGGGGGGGGGGGGGATCCGCCGTGCAGAGGTGTACACAGGTCGGAAGCCTCACCTGCGCCCTCCCCCTCGGGCAGCCAGTCGTCGACCCCCTCGAAAATTATTTAGGCATTCGATACGCAGTGCGAGACTCGTGTATACTATGCTCGCCTACGTAAAAGTCTCGGCACTTTTTACGCCTCGGCGAAGAGCCAGTGTAGTTAGTATTGGCCTCGCGATGACTCGCGTGCTTTCGCTAAATCCGGCGGAAAATTCGTCGGGCCATCAATTACACGAGGAGTTTTCGAAAAAAATTCCGAGAAATAATACTTTGAGCCCTCTCGCAACTCTCGCCGCCAGAAGATGACTATCTCACCCTCTCGGCGTCTTGACTTCTCTCCTATATCGCGGTTCCGCATCGCGCCACGTTGACACCGACTCCAGGGCTTATCTGCATCGTTCTTTCTCTCGGACTATTCACTTCGCTCTATACGCGCAGCATCGAAGTCGCGCGGCTTGTTTGGAAAGCGGCAATAATGGCTACAATGCGCCGCTGGATTTATGGCTTATACACATATACACGAGTGTAATAATGCAGCGGGTATAAATCTGTCGCTCCCGTGTTTGTTCCCGGTTAATCGTTTACCTCGACTGTTCTAGAGTTTCCACTTCTTTTTTCGGAAAAACTACCGGCCGAATCGCTCTCGAAAGAAAAGGGAGAGAGAAAAAAGACTTCCCGTGTCCCGCCCATAATTACGTCCCGCCACCGGCTTAATCTTCGCGGCCAAACTACACGCGTAATCTCTTCTCTTCTTCCCCTCGCTGCTATATATGTCTCTCCGGAGCCCTAGAAACCGCTGCAAATTGCTATCCATCAGGTATGCGAGAAGAATGTCGTCGACCTTGAACCAGAGGGCGGCTGCAGGATACACGCATATATATATACATTCTAGATGCGGGCAAGGGTTGCGGTACTGTACAAGCTCGCATGACTCGTAGAATACACGTCGTGTCGGTTGCGTATATAGTAGTGTGCGCTCACGGCCTGATCGATTCGCTCGCGACTCGAGGCGGGACCGCCCTTGCCTTTAATTCTCGAGAGTGCACGCGTCCCGACGAGTTATCCATTATTTTTAAACTCGAGTGCGATCGATCGCGATCGCTCCGAAATTATTATGTAATAACGAGCAATGGCACTCGAGGTATAACGGGAGAGCTCAAGTGAATTAGATGCGCGCAAAAAAAGGCTAGCAGGTCAGCTGTGCGTAATGAACATAAATTCGTGGGATTACACGTGCGACGCCTTTTCCGGCCAGCTCCTCCGGACACAGTAGCTCTCTCTCTCTCTCTCTCTCTCTCTCTCTCTCTTGAGCACACACACACACGCTGACGGAGCTGAGGGAAAATCGCCGTTGTAACGATAATCCCCGGCGTAACAAATCGCCGCCTGCAGACTGTTTTCGGAAAGCGTAATCCGAATTTTTATTTACCCTCGAGCTGTGTGTATCCTCTTAAATAAGCTCTCTCGTATGTGTCTGTGCGCGAATTCTATGCGCGCGCGAGCCTACCCTCCTTCCCTTCTCTGTCTATACAGCACATAACTCAGCTGAGAGAGAGAGAGAGAGAGAGAGAGAGAGAGAGAGCCGAGGAAGGAAGAAGAGCCATAACCGTCGATCTATTTTATTCGCGCGCGACAATAGCTATACCGCTGCTCCGATACTCTCATTGTCGCGAGACTTGTCTCGCCGCGTCTACTTGGCGGAATCGCTGCGCTGATCTTATTCGAGCGTGTATATATACGGGGCCTTTATTATATTCGCGCCCGCGGATCCAGACACCGGGGGTCGCGAGGACAAAAGTTACGAGCGTTAGGAAGCGTTTTTTTTTTTTTTTTCGTTTTGGAAAATTGCACGTCTAAGCTTGCAATTTACAAGTATTATGCACAGGCTGCGCGTTGGTCCGGTCTCGATTTTGTTTTCGGTATTCCTGACCGAACCCGTTGCGGATCAATGCACGGGCTGTGCTGCAACTCGACGCGTAATCACAGTCTTCGAGTGTCGCGCGACACCTGCGATGCGAACAGCCGTTCGTGAGTATATGCGCGCAATGTTTCTATCTCTCGACTCTGCCTTTATCGTCGTTAATCAACGGCAACGGCGGCAGCCTCTACATCCCTCTCTGTCCCTTTTCCCTCTCTCTATCTCTCTCTCTCTGTGTCTCAGGGCACTTTGAAAAAAAGGGAGCCGCCAACGGTCGTTCCCATTTTCCTCGGCTGGCTCTTGTGTTCCGTGTACCTTCTCTCTCTCTCTCTCTCTCTCTCTCTCTCTCTTTCTCTCTCGTTCTCCTGCTCCTAGACACACTCGTCGTGTGTGTCGTCCTCCCGGCGGTATCTCCGATCCGGAACTCGGCGGTAGGAGAGCTCGTCCCCATTGTGCCTGAAAAATTCGCACACAATGCTATATCGACCCGATGATAATTACAATAGTCGTTCTCATCGCGTTTCGCCTATTTTGTATACTGCTCCGGTTAAAGGGAGGCGCGGCTACGAGCGAGAAAAAAAAGGGTCTCGCGTATAGTGTGCGAAAATCGTAAAACGTGCACGTATATACATACATGCGCGCGCTCGTAAAACCGCCGGCCTGCCCACTACGCGTATCCATAACTCGTTGACGCGGGCACTCTATTATTATTACGACAATGACGATGTTTTGACCGAGCGAAAGAGTCGAGAGCGCGAATTTTTTACGGCGCGTATGCCGTTATAAAACCGATTCGATTCACCTCTATCCGATATTTCGAATAGGGCTTCCGCTGTTTTAACGACGCAGCCGTTTTTTTTTGGGATTTATCGGCGATGCTTATCCGATCCGAAGCAGGGCCTATAAGATTATACACTCGGCGCTAGACACCTGCTTTTTCTTTTCCTTTCTTCTCGAGCCGCGCGGTTTTCTTCTCGTTAGCGGGACGACGAAAAGCGCCGTCTCAGGGGGAAGGATATCCTAAACGTTTCTAAATGCATATAACTCGCCTCTTGCCGGTATTCGATTACGAGAGCGGAGAAATTCTCCCCGCGCAATGGCTTTATGGTACACGGGAGTCTTTCTTTTTTCGCTAGTTTACAGTAGCGCGGCTATTGTCTCTCGCCGCTTGGCTTTTCATTGTTTGCATCATAATGCCTCGCTCTCTCGCAGCTACGTGCGCGCCGCGTGTGAGCGGGAGCTACTCCTTTTTTTTTCGGGCAAAAAGTCTCGATCGTTTCGTTCAACGGCTGTAGCCTGTGCGTCCCAGGCGTGAAATTCGGCGGCGAACGAGACTTGGCTCGAGTGCTGTAATTTTTCGAGTGTGCTCCGGCCCGAAAGGGTGATGTTTACGATCTCTCTCTCTCTCTCTCTCTCTCTCTCTCTCTGTGTTTTCTCGCGGAAGAGGATAGCCTCGAGAGTGACTAGGAAAATTCGATTAACCCGGTGAAAAAACGCGTAACCGAGGGATATATAACATCGCGATGACACTTTTCAGCGGTTTGTGTAGAGGCAGGTATATACTTGTATATATACTGTCTCCCTTAACGGGGATGATTTATCGCGGCCTCTTCTCGAGCGACATCCCAACATACACGCCGAATTCGCGAGATTACAAGCCGGTCAATTACCTCTGCGGCACAGCTTGACTCCACACACACACACACACACACACATGGAGTATACAAAACCAGTATCGCGTCGATCTCATCTCCCCGCGATCGTCTCCGATTGCTCCATTGGGGGATCGGCAGCATCAGCGGCCGCAGAACTCGCAAAAGACACGCGCAAATCTCAACCCTCTCTCACGGTTGCAACGCCCCGCAGATCTTCGGTTGATAAGATTCAAGCCCCGAGTGCCGGCGCTTGACGGAGAGGCTGCGTGCGTACACTCTACCCCTTGTTACATTTTGCGGTGGCTTCGTTATTCTTTCGGGCCTTCCTCTTTCTTTCACGCTCGTTTATACCCAGATGGCGAATTTTCCAGCGGAATCAGAGCCCTTCGCTACGTAATTATACTCGTTGTTTCCATAGAATCATTGTTTAACGTCCGTGCGTTATATTGTAGGGATGCTGTCGCTCGGAATGAAAATCAAAAGCGGCTGCTGCGTCCATCCGTGGATGAAAGATCAAAAGACGCGTATCTCTCCCTTTTGATCGGCAGCGGTATATATATATATATATATATATATATATATATATATATATATATAGACTCCCCCTCTGCGCTGATCTCCATCCGAGCGAGCTGATCAGGTGAAAGTGCATCGGAGCAGCCTATATATACATAGTATGCACACGCGCCTGTGTTATATGCAGTCTTCCTACACTCGCATAATGGAGAAAGTATCAGAGCGTGAAATTGGGCCGAACAGCTCTACTGTACAACGGTATTACGTGTAGTACGTGGATTTTGCGAGCGGCGTTAATTCGATTTTCGTATAGGAGCTGCTGATTGATAGATCGGAGAATCGGTCTTTCGCGAGAACGAGCTAATTCGAAAATTACCAACGACGCCGCTCTATGTACGTGTGGGGAAGCTCTCGCCATTAGGCACGACAAAAGGCGCCGGTCGATCGTCTCGCAATTAACGCCGCGCATATGGCTCGAGTTCGTTTAATCCTTTTATCGCTGCGCGCTAGCGCACTGTTATATATATATATATATATATATATATATATATATATATATATATATGTTAAAAACGCACAACGTCCATAATGGCCGCGTGCGCTGCGAATTTTTCAAAAGAGAAACGCTTCGACAGTGCGTAATGATTGAATTCGAGTTAAAACTCGCAGCTGCTAATGGTTTATGCCGCGCGTGAAAAATGAAACTACCGCTAATGGATATATTCCGTTCAGCCGTCGTGGCATTGAAAACGCGCGCCGGTAGCCCTGCGGATAATTCGATGCGCGCATACCTATATGTACAGGGAGTAAATAAAGAAAAACTTGGCCACGCGCGTCTCCTGCATATCTTACCCGCGCGCTTCCTCGACACGCGCCTTCGGTCTGTATAAGGACGTTGGCCCTCGAGTCTCGAAGGTGAGAGCGACAGAGATGCGGAGGCGAGATAGCTAGTTCGACCTTCGCGAGCCGAGTGTCTTCTCCACCTGAGCCCCCGAGGAATAATTGTAAGGTGAAATTTCACTGTTTTTTCCGCGTTCGACAGTTGCGTAGCTCCTATAAAGAGAGGAAGTCTAACGGCGCGCGACACGTGCGTCGCGCTTAATTTATGCTGGAAAAAAAATAAATAAAACAGTCGATACGCAGAAAAAATTACGGTTGGTCAGATCCGTGAGAATAATACAAACTAGCCTCGCGTTTTAATCACCATACAGCGAACTTTAACTCATTCCGCGCACGCGCCGACGCTTAATTTAATTACTCCGCAGCCGGCGAAAAAAAAAAACCCGACGCAAAAAAACGAGCATCGAGAAAACGAGGTGGTGAAAAGTACGCGCGCAGCCGAGCGTCGTCGGGGAAAAGCTGCAGCCGAGGGAGAGAGAGAGAGAGAGAGAAAGAGAGAATCGAACAGCAGCAGCCAGATGGGCCCCACACTCGAACGCGCGCCAGATGGGCAGGTGCCCTGCGACGACGGCATCGCGTATATATACGGAAAACCATTCGAGTGTGGATCGCGACGAATTTTTATGCGCGAGGCGAGCTTAAATTTATGCGCGAGCGGCTTTTCCGGGCTCTTTAAATTCATAAGCATTTATTAACGCCCCCGCGGCTGCCAGCGCAGAGCGTATGTCGCCTTATATTTCCCTGCGTGCGTTTGTGTATATTATACGATTTTGTTTGTCGGCGACTCGCGGGCTAACCCGAGAGCCGTCTGCGAAAAAGCGAAGCTCTCTCGAAGTAAAAGTGGCTGAAGTACAAGCGCGAGGTCAGAGGAGATGAGAACGCGAGTGTCTCCTTGCTTAGCGCTGCCTGGCAACGGGCAGGTATGTAAATTAGCGCACATTTTTATACCCTACAATGCTCTCTCTCTCTCTCTCTCTCTCTCTCTCTCTCTCTCTCTCTCTCTCTTACTCGCCCCCCCGAAAGGAACCGTTAAAGTTAAAACCTGCTGCCGCCGCCGGTGTGTGTGTGTGTGTGTGTGTCTCGTTCTCGTATGTGCCGTGGGGTAAAAATCGCGTAAAAAAGAGAGAGAGAGAGAGCGAGACGGAGAATGAGAAAAAGAGAGCGCCGATTCCCAAGCCGCTGCTGCATCTCCCTCTCGTATGCGATTATTTTCGCGAGCGATTCCTTTTCACTCCACTTTGATAGAGCAGCTCGCACCCCAACGCACGCGCCGATGGGGATCTCTTTTTTAAGGTTCATGGGAATCGATTCCGGGAGAGGCTGTGCGAACCCGGGGCGTATACAGGCTCTGCATCGGGATTTGAAATTCGGCCAAACAGACGACAGTAGGCGATCATCGCGAGAATATAAGAAAACCGCAGAGGCATGACGCGCTTAACAAGTGCGGCTTATAAACTCGTATTATCCTTCGACGCGTGTTATTTCATTAAACGAACACGCCCGGCACGTTTAAAGGCTCCATTAACCGATCGTCCACTACTCGTTGTGCTACGCGCACGGCTATATAGAGACGAGCGTAGAAAGTGCCAACCCGAGCTCAGGTGCGCCCGCGTTTCACCTGTTTCTCTCTCTCTTTCTCTGTTTCCCGTATGCCGCGCGGCAGGTGCAGCTCTTTACGAGTACAGGCCAGTCTCCGCTGCAGCCTTCCTGTGTTATTTTCGTCGCCCACTCTATAGCTATATACAGCCCTAGTCCCACGCTAGTGCAGTAATTACTGGTCGAGATAAAGTAAAAAAAACTGCGTATAGGTCGTTATCTCCGGCTTTGTGTGTGTCTCTCCTTCTTCTCGGCGCGCTTCCTTGACCGAGTTTCTCGAAGAATGAAAAAAAAAAAAAAACGGCCGCATCGTTCTCACGCGACCGTCTTCGCCCGCTATCTCCACCTCCGGCCTTTGACTGTCGTCGCGAGAGCTGTCGTTAAGGATATTACGCTAACGGACGCGCGTTTCTCTGTCCTTTTAAAGGCGAGGGTGGACGCTTGGGCTAACGTCTTTTTCTGCGGGATGTGGGTTAGTGAAATTGTTACGGTTATCGGCTATTAATGAAACGACTTTCGCCTGCTGTTACAGAGATGCTCAAGTGGACGGTTTCCCGTTCGCTGTCGACGGCGAGCTCGACCCCCCACGGACCCGGCGGTGGTCGCAACAACAGCACCTCCAGCGTCAACAACAAGGCCAACAGCACAATCGAGCGAAGGCCCTTTCGCGACCTCTCCAACACACCGCCGGCTGCCTCGAGCTCCTCCAGGAGGTCGTCCTCGCGGATGGTCAGCAACAACAACAACAACAACAACGTCGTGGTGGACGGCGGACGCACACCCAAGAGGACGCCGTCGCGACGCCGGCGCTGCAGGAGCCACGGCAGCGACCTGCGCGGTTACTTTCAGTCGACGAAGCCGAACCTGCGATCGGGCAAACGCGGCAACTCGCCGGTCATCGAGAGCTTCTACCAGAGCACGCCGCGCGTCGACTCGGACATAGGCCCGCTGACGCTGTTCTCGCACCAGCCGCATTGCCACCTCAGCAGCTCGTCCAGCCTGACGCTGCCGCAGAACATACTGAACGAGGCCCGAGCCAACAACCTCCAGTCCCACGTCACGGACTTTTTCCAGCAGATCAGCATGGCCACGAGTCCCGAGGACGTGATGGAGAGCGAGAGCCTGCCCTTCGCCAGCCGAAGGTACGCCCTGGCGAAGGAGCAGCACAGGCACACCCCCTGCCTGCCGAAACTCGCGAGGCTCGGCAAGCTCAACGCCCGCAACAAGACGCCCTACCACACCAAGCTCCAGATGGGCATCCGGGAAATGGAGCTCGACGAGGTCAGGCAGAGCCCGCTCGCCGGAAAGCTCCTCGGGCTCAAGCTCCTCGACCAGGACAGACCCATGTACGAGAACACGGACAACACCGTCACCGAGGTGCTCAATAGGTTCGTGTGCACACCTTTTGTATAAGACTGTATAAGACTCGGCGATGCAAGCGATACTTATTTCATAGATTATTCTCTCGCAGGGAGCAGGGGAGCAACTTGAAGGAGGAGCACGCGTACGAGACGATAGCCGAGACTCCGGCGGACAAGGACAAGGCTCCGCACAACGACAGCAGCGTCTCCTCGGCAAGCCAGCTCCTGGACAACCCCTCGCCCATATCCTGGGCCTTCTGCTCGCCCTCGTCGGACCTCGAGGGCGAGTTCACGCTCAAGCGACAGCGGGGCATCCGGCGCAAGCGACAGGCCAACAATAAGCCCGGGGACGGCGGTGTTTCCGGCAGCAAGAGGGCCAAACGGGAGCCGCTACCGTTCATCGAGGCTGTCAACAGGCACGTCAAGAGGCTGGCCCTGGAGACCGACTTAGACTCGTCGATGCTGGAGGACAAGTGTCAAGGTGACAAGAAGGAGGAGGCGATGCAGACCGACGAGCCGGTTCAGCTCAGCGTCACCGACACGCTGCTCTCGGAGGAGCGCAAGGAGCACCTCCCGGAGAGCCGCGGCAGAGCCACGAGCAGCAACGTCTGGGACACGGACAGCCCGAAATCCTCGCTCCTCGACTCGTTCGCGACGACGACGACCACCTCGGCACTGGGAAGCCCCGAGACGCCGCTAGTGGCGACGGTTCGGCGCTGCCTCAAGTACAGTCCCGAGACGCCGGGAGCCGCTACGACGTCGGCGTGCTTCAGCAGAGGCTCGATCGAAATCGAGTGCTCCGCCCAGGCCGAGGAGATACACGTTAAGAGTGAGTGTCTCGACCTCGTTTTCGATTATTGACGGCGTCCTCGCTATTTTCCGCGCGGCTGCTGCGATTTCGAGAAAGTTGATACAGCCGTTATGCAAATCGCCGACCCTGTTTCGCTCTTTGCCGCACGCCAGGAGACGGGAGCTTCGAAAGCTACTCTCCGCGAAATTTCACGCTCGGTACATTTTTAACAAACTCTCCTCTTCTTGTTTTCTTCTTTAAATGCAGGTATGCGCGCTCGGCCTTCGAGTATATACACATAGGATCGGGTTTTAAAGAGACTGTTGGTAGCCAGGGAAATAGCGCCGTAAATTTACATGTCTTGGATGCGATTAGCATACGAAAGCAAGGGCCGGCGGCGGCGAGGTGTCCGCTCCTCTCTCTCTCTCTCTCTCCCTCCGTCTGAAAAGGGCTACTTTTTTCGCGAGAGCATCGTCCTTGAGAGGGGCAGAGAGACTCTTTAACATAATCTTATTGAGCTCGCACCCCTTCGTTTTTTCCTTCCAGTTTCGCGCACCATTGTCGCCTCTTCCTCTCTAGAAATCCATTTATCTTTTTCTAAATCAGCCATAAAGCTCATTTGCATGCCGGCGGCAGCGGCTCTATTGATTAACTTTAATTATGCAAATATCGAGTTAGGCCGTTTTATCGTCGCGACTCTTTTTCTCACGAGTCCCTCTCTCAGGCCGGCGTTTCTTCTCTTTTCAATAAACCAGCAGCGGCAGCGCATCGGCCGCAACATCATCCCCCACGCACGCTGGCAATCGATCACGTAGCGCAGGGGGCTCCGCCGGCCCGGGTCTACAGCCCTGCAGCGGCGGCGTCGGCGCGGCGGACATGCGCCCCCGCGAGTAAGAGCTTTCCGCAAGCTCGACTCGGCGTCACCGCCGTTGCTCCTCAGTCCGTCCGACCGTGCGCCAGTAACCCACAGAGCTGCTGCTCCGCGGTTCGCGATTTCGGTTAGTAGGCCCGAAAAGTGTGTGTGTGTGTGTATATGTGTGTGTGTGTGCGTTTCGCTTCGCGTGCCGATGCAGCAGTGCTCCTTGAGTGCAGCGAGTGCGAGTGTCGGCGTGCGCGTTCTTGCAACGGGGTCTGTCTATTGTTGTTGTTATTCTCGAGGCTGTAATATTGGCAGCGTTCCATAGCCTCCTTCTCGCTAATTCGGCGATACAGTGCTTCCGCTGCCGCTGCTGCATCGACGCAAAAAGTACAAGCTCGCTCGCTCGAGTACACAACAAACGCCAGAGGAGTCGATCATCGGATTAGTCGTCGAGTTAACGAGACGAGAGCCGTGTAGAGCATCGTGTATAACAGATTGATGGGTTATTGATCACGCGCGGTCGCATCCCGACAGTGCGATGCAGCCGGGGAGTAGTAGACTGCGAGTGCCGCATTGGTCGGCCGCCGAGTAGCGCGTGCCGAGATATCCCTCTACCTCACCCTCCCGCAACGCTTTGCATTTCGACGAATCGAAATCACTAAATCGAAAAATCTTCAGTCATAAGGTGCAGGGATCTGCGTCGCGCGTACGAGGGTCCGATTCACGCGTACGTCAAGGCGAGCGTGAAGGACCCGCAGAGCGGCGAGGGTTGCGTCAAGAGGACAGCGGTGCATCGGGCGACGCCGAATCCCGTCTTCCAGGAGACCCTCGTCTTGCCCTACCCGCAGAACCAGCAGCCGGCCCAGCAGAGCAGCTTTTACAACAACAACAACGATAATTGCGCGGCCAAGCAGGTCTCGCTCGACATCGCCGTCTGGCATCGAGATCGCAGGGCAAGGTGAGTTTCGTTTATTTTTTTTTTTTTTTTTTTTTTTTTGTGTGTACACACCATCTCCTATTTTTACGCCCAAGGTGTCGAGTCGAGAAGCGCTGCCAGCTCCTTTTTTTCTGGCAATTAGAGCGCGCTTTCTCGGCCAAATTTCCTACTTTACGACCCACTGGCATTCACGAGCTAGCTTTAACACACCGACGATTAAATATTAACTCTCGACGCCGGTGCGCTTCCAGCACATCGGTATACGAATATAAGTAGCGTAACCGAGTTAGTATTTTTTTTCTCTTACGACGGCTCATCACATTAGCCAGACGCGCGCGTAAAAGCGCCATTACGTAATAGCCGCGGTGCATCCCTCAGGAGACGTAAGCAAAGGCCAAAGTTTCAGCCGCGCGCTCTCGCATGCATCAACGGGCTTTTCGAATCGCGCGACGGTCGAGTCGTTTTCAAGTATAATCGAGTCCTTGATTTTAGGCAGTCGCCGCTAGCCGGAAATCGTGAATTTTTAATTGCGAATTCCGGGTATAACTTCGTTCGCCGAAAGATCGAGCGCAGTCGTAGCGGCTTGAAATATACAGGGCATAAGCGGAATGACTTTCGGAGAAACCGAAAATTTACGATGAAAGCCGGCGACGCTGATTCGTTTCCCGAACCGATCAGCTCCGCGCTCCTTTTTCATCCGCGCAAAACCTGTAAGCGCACCGTACACATCTCCCTCGGCAATCGATAGTAAATGGTCGCGCTAAACGTCGCGTCGATAAGCAGCCGGAGTGTATATTGTACTGAAAAGAGTAAAGGAAAAAATTACACTGCACAATTTCTGCGAGTCCGTAAAAAGGCAGTAATTTTCGCTGGGAAATCCGGGGGTAAGTATGAGTATAACTGGAGGGGGATCGATTCTCGCGGCGCTTGCGCAGCCAACCGACGCCCCACGTGCGGACACGATGCTGTAAAGCTTTGGTCCATGCAAAGCTTCGCGAATCTGCGTCGTAATGCGATTCTCGTGTAGATCTCTTAGTACGGTTGTACTTTGTCTACTGCCTTTATTACTACGAGAATATTATGAAAAGCACGCGATTTGAATTTTCCAATTACCCTCGCTTATTTTATACCAGCAATAAAGCTCGCCGCCACCAATTCTGAATAATTCACTTGGCTACCCCACATGCGGCACTCCCTCTCACTCTATCTATAATCTCGACGCATATTTTCGTGTGTTTCAGGCGCAGCGAACTGCTGGGCTGCATGACTCTGCCGCTGCCGCTCTCGCAGGACAAGGTGAGTTTCCATGACTTATATACGATTAATCCAAGTGTCGAATCTTTTTGTTTTGTTATATCACGTAACCGAGCGCGATCGAATCTCTCGCACCTCGGCATTACGGCTGATTGAATAAAGGAAAACTAGTCGATTTTCCAAGTGCGTTCGTCGTAGGACTTCCTTATCTCTTCCGCGTGCGCTTCTCATAGCGGGACCGTCAGGGTCACGGCTAAGCCGATTTTCCCGCGAGCGGAGTAGCAGTCGTCACTCGACGTCCGACTGCACGACGCGACGCACCGAGTGTGTCTGTGCGTGTGTGTGTGTGTGTGTGTGTGTGCACAGCTCCGGACATGATCGTCGTCGCGATATACTGCATGGCCTTCCTCGTCGCGGGGATCCTCCTCAAGATCTTCATGATATTTTGACGGTAGCTGGAAACGCTCGCGCGCCGTGGTCTGCACGGTATAGATGAGGAGAAAGTGCCGAGTAATACGCGCGAGTCGATCGCTCTCGATAAGCGTTACACGTGCAGCGAGTCTGATAGAAAATGTTTTTTCTGCTTGCAGGAAGCAACATGGCACCCTCTGGAAGCCGGCTCGGGCCGCAACAGCAGCGCGGCGCCAGCGAGCAGTGCCTACAGCGGCGTCGAGGGCCGCGGCTCCGTCGTCATCTCGCCGCCCCTGTCCAAGGACGGCGCCGGCAGCGAGTCGCTAGATAACAACAACAGCACCGCCCCCGACGATCTCACCTACCTCCGGCACCTCGAGCTCGAGCCGATCGATCCCCTCACGGGACTGCCTCTGCATCCTGGATTCACGGCCAGGGGCGGCAGGACGCCCTGCACCATCACCCGCAGACTCGTCAGGCCCGCTGCTAACGCTAATCAGGTGGGTTTCGCTTATGCGTATTCGACAGAGAAAAAGTATCGGCTTACTTGGAGAAAGTTCTTATCTAACGCTTCGCTTGCATTGCAGGTGCCATGGGGCTTCTCGCTGTCCTGGGGCCGACCGCCTCGAGTCGAGCGCGTCGACCCTGGCAGTCCAGCGGAGCGATCCGGTCTGAGGCCGGGCGACTACGTGGTCTTCGTCGAGTCGACCAACGTCGTCACCCAGCCACGCGACGACATTCTCGAGCTCATCCAGACCGCGACGAACCAGCTGATCCTCGAGGTGTACCGTCGCGGTGCCCACGGACACGCTGCCACAGGTGGTGGCACCGCCTCGTCCAGCCACAGACGCAGCTCCGTCAACGTGACCCTCCAGGCACCGGTGATCGGCGTCGCGCCGCCGAGTCACCATCACGCCATCGCCTTCACCGCCGAGGTCGGTACTGGTGTACTCGTCTGAGGGGAGGCTCTGATGAAAGTTCCTTTGATTCTTGAGCGAGAGAGATATGCTTTCAGTCTGTTTTTGTTGAACTTGTTGGGATTTGTCGGTCGTAGCTTTACCAAAGAGACGCGTGTTGGGTTACTCAATGGAACTTTCAAACAGTCGGGGAAGGATAGTTGCGGAAAGTATACTCAGATAACGAATATATAAGTGAGAGAGCGCTGCAAGTGCCGCTAGAACATCAAGCATATTCTGAACGTCCATTCTGTCGCGAGAAAATAAAAGACGAATGATGTTTTTACGAGTACGAACGAAGCATGGGCATGTTTAGTTGTACGGATTTTTGTGATTCAGAATATAGCTTTAAAAATGATGTACAGAGACTTTTTTTAACTAGATACTGACATGTTTATTTGACGCGAATAAATGATTTATCGAGTTTTATACTGTGAAGTATAGACTGCAGACCGAGCAATCCGAGTGAGAGATTGCTGAGGCGACACTTTTGCATAGCTATAGATATAAAAGATACATTTAAAGTGAGAACTTTCTCTGGGTGCTCGACATTTGCGTAAATATTTACAAAGTGTCGGTGCTTTCCAATAGCTTGGGCGTACTCTTTGTTTTTTGATGTATACTTGTTAACCTTTAGATGCATAGCTTGCTATTTCTTGTTAGTAAGTGGAGAAAAATGTGTTTCATAGCGTTTAGGTATTGTTCGTGAGTTTTTGTATTAGTCGTTGAGAAATTTAGAAAACGTAATTTGTCAATTGCTTTTTGCGATCGTACGCTAATGCATCTGAACGGTTAATTTTGCCTCCTGAAAATTCGAGGCCATCAGTGAGTCATAGCTTATAGTTGACATTTCAAATTTATAAGTATAAGATTGATGTATACGTTTTTTGTACAAATGGCAGCTTCTAGGTTTACGTTGTAAATATCGACTTTTTATGGGTTTTAGGCTAATTTTATTTTGACTTTGAATTGGACACTGCTAATTCAATTTCGACAGATTGTTACTTTCAGAAAAAGAAATTGCGCTTGTATATTATGATATATAAACATAAAATCGTATTGTAAATACGTTTTCGTTTGAGTAACGTTGGACGTTCGAACGAAGAGCCATAATCATTTTGCACCGAAAATTTCGCACCACAAAATTCACGTTTCATTGTACATAGCAACCATTTTCCGGCGTACGAAAATGCGCGACAAGAAAATCAAAGCGACAGGTCGAACGAAATATCGTATTGTGAATACGATTTTAAATTCGATGTCGATATATATTACGATAAGCATATTTTTATATATCACGATGATAAAAAGCAAACAAAACGCATTGCCAGCTTTCGATGTACGCACGATATAGTCACAGTTGTAGATTTATATAGAGACGCGCGGAATTCGTTGGAATTTCCTTGAATCGAGAAATGCATAGGCCGCAAGCAAATACCAATAATTGCTAGAATGAGGCTTCTCTGTGTTATGTAAAAAGCGAAATCCATCCACGTTTCCCTCCTATCAAATCCAAGGTACAACGCTCGTCGCACATACCACACTACATTCCCTCATTCGACTCTAAAGCTTCACGCAAACGCACACATACTTATACACACGATGCGATACGTTTCTCGTATCGAAGAATCCAGAGCTTATTACTATTAATTATTAGTTAATTATTTAGTTAATCATATATTTAGTTATTATTATTATTATTATTATTATTATTATTATTATTTAGTTATTCTAATGATTATTATTTTACTACGAAGTTATATAATTTATGCGTTTTTCTATGTTACGTTATGTATGTGTCTTTGCTGAGCGCGTCGGTGTAAACTTATGATTTTTGCGATGACTGTGTGCGTGCGACTATACTGTATAGATTAACGAATACAAGATTACGTTCTGTATAAGCTCGGCTTATTTGTTGGCAACAAATTTTGTTTTAAACCTGAAAACCAATGGTATTTTTATTTTTCACTTCACCCGCATCATTCGCGTCATGCGAGACATCCCCTGCATACACCGAGTCATATTCAAAACATTTATACTACCTCCCACTGACATTGCTACGACCGTAATCCACTTAGAACTAGGCCAGCCAGCTGAATTCAATTTTTTTTTTTTTTTTTTTTTTTTTTTTTAATCCAAAGCCTCGACCTCGCACCGGCAAAAAAACTGCGCAAACTCGAAAGGAAGCCAGACAGAATACATCCGTCTCTTTTCTCTCCCGTACCGCAGGCCTTTCCGAATCTGGCGGCGGACGCGCCGCCCGAGGAGGAGCTCAGCGTTCGCGAGACGCGCTACTGGAGCTGCTTGAAAAGCGGCCAGGCGCGTTTCCTCGCCCCGTTGACCGAACGCCGCGACATCCTCTCCGCGGCGGACCACATGATCCTCTTCCAGAACTTGGAAGAACTTTTGAAGATCTCCGAGGAGATTCGGGACGAGGGCGGCGGTTTGGAGAGCTACCTCAACCGGGTGCCCAAGATCACCGCTGCCTACAGGAGGTACCTCAGCGGACTTCAGCGCGCCTGCTGTCTGCTCGTCGCCCTCAGGAAGAACTCGGCCTTCGCCAAGATCGTCTGCGAGCCCGCCGTACCCAGGAGGCGCAAGCCCGACCTGACGGGTGTGCTCCTGCAGCCGCTCGAACATTATAGGTGAATTTCCCGTAAATCCTGCAGAGTAATAACAGGCGAGCGAGCGAGCAATCCCTCTATATCGATCCTCCACAGGGAGATGACGAGGCTGCTGTGCCAGGCATGTCCCCGTAACTGTCAGCCGGTGCGCGACCTGGCTCAGGGCTACCGTGAGGCGACGGCCAACGCCGCAGTGATGGAACCACCCCGAGACACCGGTCGGCCCCTGCTGAGCTTGCAGGAAGTCGAGTCCCGGCTGGTCTTCGCCCGCTGCAAGCCCTTCGCTCTCGCCGTTCCCGGCAGACAATGGTGAGAGACTTTACTTCAAAGTGCTTCTGCGGCGGCTCTGTGCGCCCCCTTATTCGTATATACTCCGCGGGGCTTGAAGAGGCGCGCTTTTGTTCGCTTTTACCGCTTCTTGAAATTTTGAAGCGCTCGTATTACGTCAGAGATTACGACTCGTGCATCAGTAATGTCATCTGCTCCGAGCAGCCCTCCCGCTTGAGAAAAGTGATGTCGAATGACGTATTAAACCTTTATAAATCAGGCTCTTCGGCGGCGCGCTGGCCAAGGTCGAGGGTCGGGGTCGACTCCAACCCACGTGGGCCCTCCTCCTGACGGATCTGCTGGTGTTCGCGCGCGTTTCGCGCGACCGCGTCCTCTTCGTCACGGAGGAGCCCCTAAGACTGGCCTGTATCGCCGAGGCTTGCTTCACCGTTCGCAAGCGGCCCACGGAGTTTCGGTTGCAGGTCACGACACAGGTACGCCTTTTATTATTAAAATTTTCAAAGTCCAAGATCCCTCATTATTTTCGATCCAACGTTCGCAGCCCAGCGTACCAGGCGAGAACCCGGTTGCCTCGACGGAAGTGGTGCAGTGCGCGGGTACTGGTGGCGGTGGCGTCGCCGGTGGTTGCAGCCCCCACAGTCGGCCCAGGCGGAGACTCCTCATTCTGCGCGCTCCCAGCCCCGAGCTCAAGGCCGTCTGGCACAACCTGCTCCAGCGGCAAATGTAAATTCGCTACTCTGCTCGTCTGCTCTGACGATCCACCGATTAAGAGAACGAACGATTTATACCTTATATACACTCTATATCTGCTGCATCCGCATTTATTATACGCATCGTTGTCCTGCTATTGATATTGTTCGTGGTTTGGGTGCTGTGTGAATTTTTCATTTGGTGTGCCATGCAATATAGGGCTTATTATGATTTCGTTTATTTCGCGAATTAAAACGAAAGATCGTTTCGATAGGAGAGGAATTAGCTTGCTTTTACTTTTTAGCAGTAGTGCAATGTTTTACGATAATATCTGCATGCGAAATTATGAAATCATATCGCGACACCTAACGATATTTTTCCACTTGAATTATAAAATAGTAGACAAAATGCAAAATCGTCTAACCAAACAGCCTCTCGCTTTCAACTCAACGGCTGATCAAGTCTCCCCAAACGTTGTAAAAAAAAAAAAAAAAAAAAAAATTATTTTTCTACCCCCTCCTACGTACCCGAGTGCGAGTACAATCGATGCTCGAATCAACAAGTGTAGAAAACCTCGCTGAAATACATGCATACTCAGTTGAAGAATCAAAGAATAAATTTTATGCTACCCCGGCCCAGAAAATAATCGCGAAAATCAGAGCACGTAACTAAAATGCACGTCTTGGCTGCGAAAAGCTTGAACGTAACAAGGTACATCTAATCTGTACACAGCATGCGCGAAATTATACGAGCAAATTATGCAAGCATCGCTTAGTGATTTGAATGATCGCAAGAGTAGAGAAAACAGTCGACGCCACGTGTGAGCAAAGCAAGGCGAAATAAAGCGGTCTCGAACCCCCCACCAGAAATCTGGTCTATTACAGAATCTACGTGAACACGGGCTACGGGACGGCCAGCGGAGCCGACCCTGGACTCGAGAGTCCCGACGACGACAGTCCCACCGACCTCGGAGGTGGTGTCATCAGCAGCTACCTCACCGCGCACGGCCAGCGCGAGCTCGCCAGCAGCCCAGAGGTAAATAGCTCCTATAATACTTCTGCCATAAGTTTGGCCAACCAAATCGAAGAACGTGGTACACAAGACGACTGTTCGTAGGTTTACAGGTCGACGCAGCAGCTGGACGAGGACAAGCTGCAACAGTCGGGCGACAGCTTGGAGCTCATGCTCATGAAGAACTCGAGCCAGCATCACCAGGAGGACAATCATCTGGCCCAGTGGGTGCGCAACTCGCACCAGATACCGCCGCCGGACCACGAAGTGCCCATCGAGGAGTGGACGCCCGAGGAGCTGGCCGCTCGCACCCCCCGGGAGTCCTCTGCTCGCGATTTCTCCGAAGGTGAGTTCGGTCGTCCCCCGCGTATATACTGTCAGCCCTTATCTGAGAAACAGTCGTGATGGACATGTTGACAGTGACGGAGGAGAGTACAGTGGTCAATTCGGACGTGGAGCAGCAGAGCACCGCGTCCAGCGCGAGCCTCAGCACCGTCAAGTCCAACAGTCTGCCCAACCAGACGTCGAGCAAGACGAACGGCAACCTCGCCAAGGACGCGTCCTCTGGCTCGATCAACATCTGCAGGAGGTGTCACAGGTATACCTCGTCCCCGATCCCTGCCGACCCCCGCAATGCTTATTCTCACCTCTCGCACACTCGAGCACACCTGCATATAATACAGTTATATCGACATCTCATACATGCGCATTGAGGAACCACGTCTGTTTTATGGAAACGTAGTAATATGCGTCGCAGGTCAGGCTGCCCGACGCCGCCGCCGCCGTTAGCTCGCGATCCCTTCTCGCCGCTACCCCCGAAAATCGCGGTCCTTCCACCGACGCCGGATCTCTACTCGAAACACGCCAAGGGACTTCGCAACGGACTCTACGACAGTCCCGGGAGAAACAGCCCCAGCAGGGCCTTCTCCGCGGACGGTACCACCGAGGACGGCAGCGAGGACGACCTCGACTGCGACGGAGAACCGCCTTACAGGTTTTTATGCCGATTTTACAAATCATCGCTTATTATACGAACGATATAGCCGTTGATCGCCTTACTTTATAAACATTTAACAAGCCTAACAATAAGCTATATCTCTAACCACTCTCAAACATCATCACAAACATCATCACACCGCATCATCGAACCGGCTCCGCAAAACTCAGCAAACTGACCTTGACGCGCAGAGCCCTGCGCCGTTTCGGCACGATGAGCAGCCTCGATCAGGACGACGAGCTGGACGCGGAGCTGCAGACGTCGACGACGGCCGGGGAGGACGACAACACCACGACCAACAGCAGCCTGGACATCGAGTCGCCTCCACCGCCGCCCTCGGGTCTGCGCGCCTGGACGCTACGGGCCAGTAGCTACGTCGTCAGCAAGATGCTACAGCCACCGGCACCTCCGGAGAGGACGGAGTTCAGTTTGGATCCGAGCAGCAACGGCGACGAAGAGGGAACGACCTCCGGAGGAACGTCTGGCGACGATATCTGGGGTACGCCGACGTCCGGGGGTCCGGACGACGAGAGCTTCACTGGCAGTCCGGTAAGGCTGTGCTTGCGGTCTGTAAAATATACCGAGCCTCCGCGTGTGATAATCTCTATATACTCTTTTATCTTCTTTCTTGTATTCATATGATCGTTTTGTTTCTCTGGGCCTGGCTTGGTAATAATTTGTGATGATGTTCGATGTACTGTACTCGCAAGCCAGGGCTCACGAGGATTTATTTTCTTTCGTTTGAAGGTACAAGCTACACTTTGATTTTTTTTTTTTTTTTTTTTTTTTTTTTTACGAGCCACTCTTTTGACACCCGTTTTCCCGACGGGACTGCGTGGAGTTTTTCTTTAACTATTCTATCCGCCAAAAGAAATGTCTTGACTGCGATTATCATTAATTTGTAATTGGAGAATCGCTCGCAATCGACAGATTTCTTTTGGCAAAGCATGAATTTATACTTTTTTTAAATTATATAATAACTATGAGTTGAATGCAAAATTTTAAAGTCGAGTATTTATTCAATATGAGCCTCGTGGTATACGAGGCTTCAGAGTATGTATGCTATAGAATGATTTATTATCTTGCACCCATATTGAATTCGCTTCGAGTCTTGGCTTTGTTGCTTACGTCGAATTTGAAAAGTATCTCGTTTGATTTTTACCAAATATGAGGTTTGTAATACAGTGAAGAATAATTTGGCTTTCGTATTGAAATTTAATTACCCCCCACGCACACTTTATTAATGAAATCCTGAACTTTTTCCTGAATTACAAAATATATTACACTGTGTAAGGACGCGTAGGCCTGTACCTTCACGAATCTCGCGCATACGCGGAGGATCGCGAAATGAATGCGTAAGTCGGGTGCGAAATCAGCACACCTCTCGTATCGGATAAAGAAATCGGCTCGCACCCCACTAACACATAATCAATCAAGTATCTAATATAGCATATAAGCTTCGCACGCCACTGCATGTCAAATACGATGCTTGCCCTCTGTTTGCAAAGAATCACTAGCCCGAGCTGTGCCCTGACTTCCCTAGCCGCCGTCGAACGGCGCCAGCAACTTCCACCAGCACCCGCACCACCACGTGCACAGCTACCAGAGCATCGGCAGCGGGGGCAGCAGCGCGAGCCTCGGCGAGGACAACTACGGGCTCAACCTGCACTGCGACGAGGACGACGAGGAGCTCGACGACGAGGATCCGAGCCGAGGCGAGCCCGAGTCCGAGGGCGAGGACTGCTCGTTGCCCGAGCTCAGCATGGAGCAGCTTCTCGGCGGCAGCAGTACCCTCTCGTGCAGCGTCGGTACCGGCTCCCTCCGATCGTATCTCGGCAGACGGAGACTGGAGCCGCTTCCGGAGGAGGAGGACTCGCTGTCGATCGGCAGCGGCAAGCATCAGCAGATCGGCTGGTGGTGACAGCGGGAGCAGCTCGCGGCGGACGAGCGCTTCGCCAAGCTCAGCCAGGAGGACGAGGACTTCCGGCACAAGATCCTCACGCTCCACCACAAGCTCTCGAACGAAGCGGCGGCGGCTGCTGCGGACGAGGAAGCCGCTGCCCTGCAGCTGACGCCCCGACGACTGCGCGAGCTCGAGCTGGTGGTCAAGCGCGCCGAGGAGACCTTCGACCGCAACGCCATGAAGCTCGCGGAGGAGGTCGCCGCTGCCGCCGCTCTCGACGAGGAAGACTCCAGCAGGCCGGCGAGGAAGAAGCGCGTCGAGTTCGAGGACCTCAAGGCCGCCTCCGAGTCGAACTTCCTGAACAGGCTGCGCATCCGCAAGCGCAGTCTGAAGCTGCTAAGCTTCCTCGGCTCCAAGAGCCAGGACAGCAGCGGCAGCAAGGCCCAGGAGGAGCGGGCCGCCAGGTTGCTGAAGATGTACATGCCGGAGAAGTCCAGTCCTGCGGCTGCAAGCTCGGCGGCCTCCAGCTCCGGGCCGAACACGATCGCGATACACCACACGTCGAGGGACCGCAGATTCTGGAGGCTGAGGAACAGGCGTAGGTCCAGCTCCACCTAAGGGCTTCTGCTGCGGCTCAGACGCGCACACGTTGACCTTCTAGTTCGATACGAGCGCCGTTGTTACCGATGATGACGATGATGACGATGATGATGATGATGATGATGATGATGATGATGATGAGCGTATTTCCTTTTCACTCTCTCCGCGTGCATCTACGCGAGTTGTAAACTCGGGCACCTGTGTATTAAGCTAGAGATTATTACATGAATAATAAATGCCTTTGATAAAGTTTATGATTGTTACATGCGAAGCGTGCAGCGTTGTAGTGCTGTCTATTGTTTGACGACATGATTTACCGTGTAAATTGTAGTAGAGATGAGCTGGTGAGGTGCAGATAATCAAAAGTAGACGGCTCGATCGTTTGTTTCCTGTGTATCGCATTAAACTGTCGGCCGACGAGTTGAGTGTCCTAATAGGTGAATAAGTCCGGCTGCGGGTGAATATAGCGTTTCGTTTTTCTATTAGAACTTATAGCGTGCCAATAGTTATCTGTGAAAGATGAAAAGCCTAGTTCCGACGTACACACGATAGATAATTTAGGTGTTTCTACTATAAGTAGTTTCGCGCATAAAAGTTTAAAAAAGAACAAAAAAAAAAAAAAAAAGTCAACTAGCTGCAAAGGCTTTAGACATTTATAAATACCTGAATGCTCGTTATTTTTCGAACTTTGACTGGAGTAAACCAATTTTCTAGCCACAAAATATAACTTGCGCTTAAAAGAGAGCTGCATTTTTTCCACATCAGATTGTGTCCGTATAAATGTATCTTTCCGCATAGAGAAGCGTTATTCTACTATGTTGTTAAATTCGTCTTGCAAGCACGCGACGACCGTAGTTTGTAAAACGATCTATACTTGTATAAGCGAAGAAGTTCGAGCGAGAGTAAGTCAAAAGAATCAATTACACATAACACACCACACGCATACGTCCATAATCTCTCTCTAACTTGTGGCGCCCGCTGAGATAACGTCCGCACAGTCAATGAACGAGCGCGAAATGGCCTATGCATTCGTCCACCACGAAAACAATGACGACGACGACGACGACGACGACGACGATGATCTTGACAGGAGCATAGAGAGCGTAATCGAATTTATCAGTGAGCCACTGTACTTTTATTAGGTCCGCACGACTGACCAAATGGCGGCACAATCATCTTCCTCTTATGATATATGCCTTGTGCTCCTGAAGTAAGACAAACTTGAGATTTCATTGAAATTATACGATTACTGTTGGTAGGTTGTAAATTAGCCGTCAGGCTGAAAGTACGAATAAATTATATTGTTTGTTCAATCTGTTTTTTGTATTTCACACTGCGACAAATAAATCTAAATAAATAGAAAAGTCCATTTTTTCAAAGATTCATCTATAATCTTTGTTTTTTAACAATTAATCTTCATAAATTTACTTTAAAAATGTTTTGCCAACTTTTCCTTACGAAATTTTTAAAGTAAGCTTATGTTTATAAATTAAGTAACAATTATGGCGTGTTATCAAATCCTAGAAGCCACTTAAGCCTCAGTTTTTCCTGCAGAGTATCCCCGTCTAATCTCTTTGGATTATTTCTAAACTCTTCTGTTGCTTTATACCGTTTTTCATCAACAGGTGGAAAAATCATCAGCTTTCCATTTTCGTGAAGGTAAGTACTCACGGAATCAGCATCTGGTAAATTGTCTGGCATTTCTATGGGAGTTACTTTGATCAGATGCTTTATGCTCCACAATAAAGCGCACATTTCTGGGGTGTTCTTTACAATAGTTGTGTGCTTGTGTTTTTTCTATAACATTTTGAAAAATTATAAAAATTATTCAATAAAATCTAAATATCTCGACTCATTATTGGTGTAATAAATAACCTACCTCTGAATCAAGACCTAAACGTTTTAGCGTGTTCTTTTCCCAGTGCGGATTGCCTTTGAATGGTTTGACTCGTTCAACCAAGAAAAGTTTGGTGGGTTTTATCGGTGGATCTTCATGATCAGGGTACCTTTATAATACAATTAATTTTTTAGAATAAGACGAATATTTTTTATGTATTTTAAATGCGTAAAGGTTAAGTTTACCTGGGATAATAGGTGATGAGGCCGTACTTCTTTCCATCTTTTGCCCATTGCTTGGGGATACTATTATGCTTGTAACATCGCACTTGAGTGTATACAACTCTTACTGCTTTCAACATTTTGTAACTGGAAAATAATTTACAAATTAATGATAACGATTGCGTTTTATACCGATTTATACTAAATTTACCTTGGTTAATCACAGATGAATGCTAATATTATTATATTTAATGAATACACGATAATACAAATAAATCAATGCACGTTGGATACTATTGAAACAATTTGATTAGTGAAAATAGTTTAACATCACATATCTGAGATTACGCACAAGTAGGTGCAATCTCAGAGGTTAGGAAAAGCTGTAAGCTGCGGCCTGCGGGTTGCGAGTTGGATCTATATATCTCTACAGTCGCAAGATGGCGCCAAGTGTCATTTCTCCGTTTAAATAGCTCGCAGTTCTACCAAATTAAAATTTGAAACTTCTCGATTCAAATGTCAAAATTTCAAAAATGATAAGATGTCAAAATTTCCTGAAGAATTGCTTTATTTACTTTTATTAATGACATTACATATGAAAGTTATTTAAAAATAAAAATATTTAAATCAGTCTTGTCTAATCAAATTATTTAACTCTTACATTAATGATTTTTTCAATTGTATTAATAATTAAAGTCAAATGAGAATTTAGGGCAGTTTTGAATGATTTTGTTCTCATTACTTCTTTGATGTTTTTGGTGAGAAAATCAACTGTATTTTTCTTCAAATCCATAGCATTATGAGAATCTGCAAGGATAAGTATATCGATGGCATTAATAACTGTAAGCTTCTTCTCCAAAATTGTTCCACTGAGCTTCTTCAATCCTGGTATATCATACTTCTCAGCTACTATCAGTAAATCTTGTGCTGTAGACATTTTCATGTCTCTTACACTACCAGTATACATGTAATGCAACATTTCCTTCAATACTTTGATTCCTACATCCTTTATTGGTACAACGTTCTCCACATTTTCTTTCATTTTGTGCCTAAACATTGCTGCAAATACAGAACTTCGTGAAGCTAGAATGTTTTTATGTGCATGAAAGACTTTTCCTCTAGCTACAAGTTTGATGTCGCTAAAATCCTGATTATCATAAAGCATTTTAAGATCATTTGCTAATGCTGATGTATGGACATAATTCTGACAATCCAAATTGTAATCGTTGCTGCAGTTCAGTTCACATGCTATCGTAAGGATATCATCAACAAGTAGATTTTCTTTTTGGCCTACCATCAGATTTGTTTTACTAATAAAATGTGATATGGTGCACTCTGAATTCCACGCTCTATGAAAATAGTGTTCACCCTGAACGATGTTGACTGCTTTTTGATTTTTGTCAATGATGGCAAATCGATATTGAATTTTGGTGTTGTTTGAGATACTAACAAGAGATAATCCCACGTAAGCCGTTTCTTCTTCCGAAATGCCCTTTGGATATAGTACCAGACGAGCCTTATGCGGCGAAAATCTTGGTGACTCAATACTCGTACATGCATCTTGATAACGACTAAATTTGTGAATCTTCCAAATGTCAACATTTTGAATGTTTTTCATTACCCCTCTTCTGACATGAGAATCAATTGAGTCAGTAGAGCTACTTAGGCTTAGCTCTGGAAATGAATCGTCATCAGTGTCGGACATTCTTGAAACCTGTTTTGAAAATATTGCCGTTATTATTAGATTACCATTGACAAATAAATCTACTAGATATAACTCCATCTAACAATTTCTAACGCACCTGGTGATGTACTTAATGGTATAAGAATCAAACGCTATCAAAACAACCTCGTCGAGTCAAAGAGTGTGATTCTTCGAACGTATCGCTATAAACGCGCCACCAGTCGTTCTTGTCTCTTTTTCCCAATTCTTTTGTCTGACACCTCATGGTTGCCAACAATAGTGAGCAAAAATCCGGGCAGCTTTAGGCGCGCGAGCGATGAGCGCGACAGTGGCCGGTTGACCGTCGACGTTTGTTGAATTTGTCTTTGGCTCAGTTTGAATGGGTATAAGTATTTGACGGTTTGGTTGACTTTTTTCCTTGCGACGACATCGATAACGCAAGATTCGCATAAAATTTGTACTTATAAAAAATATCTATTTGCTTTAGCAAGTGAAAGCGTGAGAAGGAACGATATTACTAAATAAGTTATACAGAGAAAACGTTTTCGCTCTTGATCTATCTACGGTATAATTTTGAGAAAAAACTGAAACGTTTTAAAACATGACTGGGATAAACAATACCGATGCACTGCTCAACAGTTTTTTAAAAACTGCCCAGAATATACTCACGTATTTCGGTAAGTTTGTAAAAAGTATTAGGTTAGGTGCAAGATAAACAAACCTCTTGATGTTAGTACTTTGATCAGACGATGATAAGGATAACAGAACCAAGCTACTAAATGATTTGGAAAAGATTGTACGCAATAACTGTACTCACGATGAGAAGACAAAAAAAGTAACAAGCACCGTGAGAAATATAATTGGCCAAGGTGATGTAGAAACCAGCGAAGCAATGAAATTATTTAAAGTAAGAAAAATATGCTTTTATTTTCTGTTCCATTCCTTTGTTGTCTACAAAAAAATTGAATATTTAAAAAAAAAAATTTTAGGAGCAAAAAAATGAATTGATTGAGTACCAACCAGACATATCGCAGAATGCAAGTCTCAAAGAGTATCTGCGCCAAGTAAAGGAGCTTTCTGATGGTAAGTTTTTAATCTTGTTATAATAATAAAACTGTTTACTTGTAAGAAAGGATGCTAAGTGATCATTCTTTAAAATAGCTGCAGATGGTACAAAACGACCTACACTTGACGATGAAGACATTGAAATGACACAAAATGATATCAATGTTATTGATCCATTTACCAAAAAGAGGATGACTGATCCTGTAAAGAACAAAGTATGTGGCCACGTATACGAACGTGACAGTATAGCTTCCATCCTTAAGATGAATAAGAATACTAGGTAGATATAGAGTTTTGATAAAATTTATTTGATTGACTTATAATTTATTAATGAATAAACACTATTTTTTAATTTTTATTTTCTTTCATAAGGTGTCCAGTGATAGGATGCATAAACAAGAATCCTGTTCTCATGGAAAATATTATTCCTGACATCGTCACACGAAAATATTTGCACGATAATCCAGCCTAAATGTAACTTATTTAATTTATTTTTTAGTTCCACATCAACATATCGCTGTACAAATTAAGTACAAAATATTTATAGTTGCCTAATTTTATTATTCCAAGTATTACATTTAAGTGATACATAATTCCAAAGTGTCTGTTTACGTGTAAGATTAAAATACATTGTTATAGTAGTTTTCTTATGTGTCTTTCACGACGCTATTTTTTATTGTTATGACCAGACAATAAAGATTGTATAATGATGGTATTTTCTTACATCATAATTTTGTTTTTATTCTTAACTGTGACAACTTCACACTATTTAATAATGTTTGATAACTTCTGTCGTGTATCTCAAGAATGATGCCAAAGTATAGGCTATGTTTATATTTACTTTTGTAATATTTTTTATTTACTCTTTTTGCAAGACAGACAGATCATTTAAAAATTTTGATAGTTATATCAAACAGAATTTAACTTCTAATGCGAGTTTGATCATGAATAATCAACCATGTTTTGGATCCTGTGTTTTGAATATCTGGGACTCAAACTTTAGTTTCATTGACAGAAGTGCTGGTGAAATTGCTTATAAAATACTGAAGCCCTCAGTTTCCACACATTATTGCACGTCTTTGCTAAACGATTACAAACAGCAAGATAGAAGGTATTATCCATTACTGAATAGTAAGTAAGTAATATAAGTTATACAGCTAAGATTTTGATAAATTTTGAAAATCAGCTTTATTTTTGTTAAACATTTGCTGATATGTACTTAGCTCAAGAGACAGTTCGAATGTGATCAATAACTTTAATGCTTTAAAAAACTGTCAGCGATATCCAGTAATATGGTTGTGTGGTGAAACTAAGTCTATGATATCCAATATACTGATATTAAATTCCGAAAACAATACAGAAAACGACCAGTGAGTCATCAGCAAAAAAAGTTTCTGATTTATAAAATATATATTAGATTCATAATAAAGTATTCACTTTACAGTTTGGCTGATACACGTTCTTATACGCATCATAAAAATATCTTTTTAGCAGACCGTAAGGAATACAATTTTTTATTTAACAAAACGCAAGATCGAATTCGTACTGACGAAAGTAATCATCAAGGTAACTTGACAATTACGCATGCATATACAGTGCTAAAAAAATGTACTAACCAAAACATGATTTTTTTCCTGAAGCTCAGTCAATCACGTTTAAAGGCCGTCGACTTTTGTCCCATGTGTACTACGATGCGGAAAATGAAGAATCAAAATCTGCTACGCAGTCCCACACGAAAACCGGGAATCACGACGAGAAGTCAAAGAACAACGAGCTCGAAACGGAAGACGACTACGGTGACGACTTATACGACGACGACGATGATGCAGAGGAAGAAGAGGAAAACCAAGAGGATGTTCTCTACGAGGAGGAACCGGTGACAGATCGGCCAGATGAGGACGAAGACGATGACGAAGATGGTTAGTATTAAGTCCGTTGTTTTGATTATTACAGGTTCCTGTCCGAGCCGTAGCCGCAAAGCATCGCGACAGACTCAGTCGACGTCGTCGACGCGTGACTAGGTCCGGCTACAGAGAACCTCTGCAACGAGCTTGGCTCAGGAGGAGAAGAAGAAAAAGTCGAGGGTCTTACAGAAAAGCGCGCGAGGATTGCGAGGATCTGGGTACGACGCCGGTACCTTACTACCACGATTACGGTGAGGAAGCCTGCGATGTATTGTGTTGGATTCGAATTCCAAAAAGATCTCACGAGAATCGCACAAATCCTTCTTTAAATACGAGATATCGGTTAATGGATTTCGATTTACATTTCAGATCCAGAGGAAGACATTGATCTTTCGTCCGCCGAAAGCAGTGCACCGCTGCTCGCACTCGTATGCTCGCTCGCTCTACTCACATTGCTAGATTTTATTTATTGACTAGTCTTTACGTCTTCTTTTATAAGAGTAAGGTAATAAACTCCTCTACATTTATTATGCATATCAAGTATTTACATTCACGCAGACGACTAATAGAACTCGCTCGATTTCGCGCGAAACGATTATAAAAGCCCGGCACTGTGCGGGCGAGTCGAATCAAAGATGCACTTGTGCGTACGCGCCGAGCGTTTAGATGGCGAATTGAAGATAATTGAAGCTTTTCTGCGAAGCCTTCTTTTGCGAAGCTAATCGACGTGCATTCGACCGCCAGTTGCTAGCGCGCGCAGCAATTCATGTTTGTTACATTTCATCGAGGCTATAGTTGCGAGTCGTTAAACAAGTTGCAAAAATGCCGACGCGATTGTGCAATCGACCAAAATAGATCAATCAACTTCGGTGGCTGCTGCACGCGTCTCATTACGCAGACGCACATCACGCTGTTATTCTAGCCGAGAGCACAATGCACGATCGCACTCTTTTATATACCGTCTTTCCGCATAATGAACCTTCGGCTGCAGATGATAAATACGTCTTCGAAGCTAGCGCTGTATAGTGTGTATCGTTCAAGTTCGCAAAGCAAACTTCATCCGCGCATTAGTCGTCGCGAACTGAAAGGGAACAGTATATCCTATCTCGTTCTAAACGGCTCCGTTCGATAATCGTCTCTCCGTATCTATGCATCCATCTATGTATCACAACGTACTTGTACGAAGTCGCCGTGACCTTGCGATCGGTCGGGGCGTCTCGAGGCTCGACATCGTCACGGCCGCTCTCGGCGTTTCGTAACGCGATATCCCGCAAGGAATGCGCGCTATACGCTACCGCGGCATGCGTGTATTAGACTCGACGGCATCGGATATGTTGTCCGCGGGAGATTATGGGATCTCTCGCGCAAAACGGGCTGCTTCCGTTTCTAGCAGGAAATTGTTATATTATGCTCGGGTTCATCGTGGCGTTTTTAAAATATATCGATTTTACGATTTCTATATAGAGCGTCGATGGCCCAATTTCGAGGCGAGTCAGTTTTTAAGCAGCGTAAAAGTTCAATATAAAAGAAATACGGCTTACTTTGCCCGACTTATTCCACTTGGCTCGCGTTGAAGTAGTCGTGTGCGGATTGGCATACAGCCAGCGAACTGCAATATACAAACTTGACAATGGGCAGTATCTATAGAAAGCCACCGCGTTATAAGTAGCCAATTGAATAAAAAATCTAACGGTATATTATTTCTGGGTAAAAAATGGGACCACTTTACAATTTTAATTCTCAAAGCTCCGACACCGTTCTTTATCTCAAGCTCGTTTCGAATACAGTCGGTCGCGGGTGTCGAACTGCACGCGAAACTTTGATCGTCCCAGATGCAGCGCACAACCGCAAGAGCGCGGCGAATGCAAATAACGCGAGATACACATCCGCGCACGTGAACCGCACGAGAAAATCCCCGCTGTACACTCGTATAGGGATTGCAGCGCTGGCCATTAACCGTATTTTTCCTGCTTATCGACTACGCCCCGAGTTAAATGTCACAACGGCGTGCGCGAATGATGTACTTACACATATGTATATATATAGTCGATGTAACGCCCGCACTTATTTTACGCGCTTCTTTTATGCAGCACACAGCTCGCTTTACGGCTTTCCGATCTCTATCGAGGGATGCATGTATTGTTTGCCGGCTGCATGCGAGAACGCGTAGTCGCGGGCTCTTTTATCTCTCTATGCGAGGGAGTTTTCTCGAGTGGAACGAGATGCGTTGCTCGTCTTTTTCTCCTTCGTCTTCTTTCATCTTCGAGGTGCGTATATAGGCTTTTTATACGGCCTTTTTGGAAGTGGTATGCCATTATGTTTTAGACGCTTGGAGCTCGGAAGCGTTTTAGCGATTCTCCGCGTGCGCTGCTGAATTTTAGCGCGGATAAGGAAGAATTACCGCGGTGCATCTTAATAAGAAGATTAAAGAATTGCAGCGCATAATGCAGCGCGTCCACTATGCAGAGCTGCGTGCGTCAGTTCGGTCACACGTACACATCCACTTGCGGCTTCCTCGATTCATCGTATTATCTATGTACGCGCGTCGAGAGACCGACGGATATACGCAAAGTCGAGCGCCGTGGCGAGATTCACAAGCGCGGCTGCGGTGATGGACTTGCACTGCGATCGATATTTTGTTTCAACTCGATTAGATGTATTTTCTGATTTTCGAAGTTGTCTTTTTTTTTTTTTTTCTTGTTTTGATCGAACCATATAGATGGTGGTAAAACGAAGGAAATAATTCGAAAACTTGGAACGCTCCCGCTACGCTTTCAACTCCTCTGCGCAGTTTGAATAACCGACGACAGGGGTCGCGGCCGAGCGCGCACAGCTCCACCATCAGCAGTACCACGTGTCGGTGCTGGTGGGGATGTGGCCGGCATGCGCGCGACTGCGAGTCGGACAAAGAGAGAGCTATACCGAGCTATATAGTATAAGCGAGAGAGGAGTCTCTGCGTGTGCCCGACGGCGCTAAAAAACCGGCAGTAGCGCGAGAGAGAAAGCAACAAACTCCCGAGTATAGCAGAGCTCGCTCGAGTCGAGAGCGCGGAGAGAACACCGAGTCAGCGACACGCCGCTCGTCTGTGCGGGACTGCTGCGCCCCGCCGCCACCGCTCTGTGCTGTGCTGTGTATGTGTGTGTTGTATATATATATATATATATATATATATATATACGCGTTTCTTCCTCTCCTCACCTCTCGCGCGAAGGATTTTGTGCATCGCGTATAGTATAGTTACGAGTAGTAGTGAGAACCAGGTGCTACCAAAGAGTGCGCGCGCTTGAAAAATCTCCCGCGAGTCCTGCAGGTGCTGCTGGCGACGCAGGCGCAGTGTTACACCCAACCGCTTTTCGCATGTCTCGCGATAAGCGAAACGAGAGGAGAAGAGCGCGATAGTATCGGAGATGCAGCGGTGCAGCCATCCGCAGTGCGCGATGCTGACGCGACAGCCGCCGCGTAGACGAGGACGATGAGGATCGACGGCGTGGCTCCTGCTTCTTCTTCTACTAATTCTCGCAGTCCACTGGCACTACTACGCAGGTGCGGTGCAGCGATCGGATTGTGACAATCCGAGTAGGATACGTATACCGAGTGCAAGCAACAGTGTGCGAAAGCAAACCTAACTCGTGCGCCGCGTATAGCCCCGTCTATACGCGCATGCAGCAGCGGAGGAAAGGAGGGCATTTAAAGAACCTGGATCCGGAGGATCGACGACCGAGAGTGAGAGAGAGAGAGAGAGAGAGAAGCCAACGCCGAGTGTGTGAGTGTATGTATGTGTTCGTGTTCGTGTGTGCAGCACAAGATACCTCTCTCTCTCTCTCTCTCTCTCTTTTGCTCACTCGTTCGCTTGCCCTGGGATAGAGCCTGGAATGCGCGCTGACAGGTAGGTCGTGCCTTGCTGCTGTTGGAATCTTTTTCGAGCCCCCCCCCCCCCTCCCCCTCTTCCTCGTCGCCGCAGTTCCTTCGAGAGTGGCTTGTGTGTGCATCAGCGTCAGCGCACAGCCTTCTTCTCGCTCTCGCTCTTTCGTTCTTTCGACGATGTGTACGCGTGTGCGGGAGTTTTTTTCGGCCGAGCGCATCGGGTTCCGGGATTTCGCGGAGAAAAAGGGAGCATTAGCGGCCTGCACGCTGTGTACCGGTATGTTTTGATGGGGGTTCCCAGAGCTGCGAGGTGTTTTCGCGGAGTCGGCGCTTTAATGCGAAAACGACACGTGCGCATATTTCACTCGGGGCCAATAAATACGCTTTTACAGCGCTCGCGATAAGCACGTCGCTGTTTTTCATCCCGACGCGACGCGGGTATTAATTCCGGAGCGTCGTTTCGATATGAGTAACAGCCGCGTTGCTAAATTGCTCCGAAACAACGCATGCTGCACAGTCATCGGTTGTTTTGGTGAGCGAACAAAGCAGTAAATTCCACAGGCGCCGGGTGTATTACGGGCAATTATTACCGGGAAAATCAAACGAGTATACCGCGGAAGGCAAATAGAGCCGCGCGACGGAGAGAGACACATTCCGGGCGATTAGCTGCTGCCGGGCTTATCGCTCTCGCTTACATATACAAGCGCGCGTGTCCGTTTCGTCGGGCGGCCGAGCCGTTGAATAATCAGTCGTCGCTTTTTGCGCGACGTATAGCTTCGGTATATATATATATATATCGGGCGTCTGAGGTGGAAAAAAAAAAAAATCGAGACCGAGCCGAATGTAAACAGCGAGATAGCACGAGCGATTCGCCTCATTAGAAAGCGTAAACATGCTCGTTTTCGCTGGTGAACCGGTCGTTGCAAAACACACTCTTACTGCATAGGTTCTCCTCTCCACTTCTGATATAACTTTCGATGTACATCGGTATACAGAATCCTTCCGTCCGCTTCTTCGTGCGACTGCTTCGCTTTTGGCCTCTTTGTCTCTCTCCCGAGCAGCGAGCGCTGCATTGTGTGTGCGTTTACGAGCCGTGCGTCCTTCTCTCTCATACTCTTTGCCACTGCTGCGCTTCGCTGATTATCGGGCCGAGCGTTGCGCCAGCGCGTTTCAACGCAGAGCCTTAGAAGGGTTAACAGCTGGCTTTTCGAGCTGTCGATCAGAGAGATGAAAAAGTGTGACGGGCTCGTATTAACATCGCGAAGCGATCCACCCGAAATAACGTTGATATATTTTTACAACTGCAAAAGAGCGATCGATGCGCAGACTGGGCACTGGTCAATAATTCACGAGAGAGCAGTCGCCAAAGGAAACGTCGGATCTGTCAACCCACGCAGAAGCACGTGTTGTGCCTGTCAGGCTTATATACACACACACACGTCCACCCGAAATCATCTCCCTCGCCGGCGCACGGGTCGCTGAACGATAGAGGATCTCTCGCTTTTTTCTCTCCTTTCCAACATACACACACGCACACGGCCACAGAGAGAAGCGTAATATCATACGCGATCTGGCGATGACGTCGGCGACCCGTTATAGGCCCGGCGTTTTTCGGCGCCGGCAAAAAACGAGTTCCTCACCTGACGCGTGCACGTAGCCACACGTACCTATATAGCACACTATACGTAACCGGAGAGTGAAAAAGGCACGGCGGCGGCGGCGACAAATTGGAACTCGTGGGGCTAACGGTAAGCGCGCACCGACGACAATGTTCCATTCTTTTCTATTTTTAATGTCCTGCTCTCTCTCTCTCTCTCGTTTCTCTTCGCTACTTACGCTCGTCGTCGGCTTAGTGGAGCGAGAAAACTGCGTAGCGCGGTAGCTATACGAGGGCAGTGTAAGTAGTTTCGAGGATTGTAGCTGTTAGTCATACGCGCAGAGGTTTCGGGATGATGCAAGGGCAGTTAAGTTTTAATGACCGGGTGCTTGGAGAAGCGATAAAATTCATTATCGGCTACTTAGGCGCAGATTTCCTAATGAGCCCACGCGCTCATCTCCCGCTTGTAAATTTGTCAAACGCAACATGAAAAAAAAAATCAGCGACGGCACGAAAAAATAATCGATCGGCACGTCGGGAACGTCGTCTCTTGTAGCGAAAATGCCGCTCGCGACGCATTCTGCGGATACACGCACGTGGCCAGACGACGAGAGCGAAAGAGACAGAGAAAAAAGAACGGCTCGATGCACGTTACGCAATCTTAGCTGCGTCGAAGCGGTGTGTATATAGGGAACAATGTTCAATTGACGCTCTCTCTCTCTCTCTCTCTCTCTCTCTCTCTCTCGAGAGAGAGAGAGAGAGAGAGAGAGAGAGAGAGAGTGAGTATAGAGAGTCGATCGTCGCTTGTTTAGGCGAGATCGAATTGCAGCTCGCTTCGTTACATAACGAAATTCACGCGTACATCATCGTCGAGCCAACAACTTGCTCGTAAATAACAATCGATTTTATAGAGCCATCCTTCATACTTCTGGAAACGTATTTGTTCGACTGCTCGACGTGCGGGCGGGCTTCTCCTCTTCCTTTATTATTTTTCCTCGCCGTGTGCCGCGCGCTGATTCCTATATAGTATACGTGTGTGTGTGTGTATGTCGTAAATTGCTTTCCTCAGCCGACGTATATGGCTCGTGAATTATTTTTTCTCTCGGCTCGAGCGACGCCGAAAATAACGTTTTTTTTTTTTTTGTACGTTCACCTCCCCGCGCGAAATCATTTTTGTTTACGACTCTTTACCGCTCCGCTGCTGCTGCAGACGAAGTAAAGAGCGAATCTATAGATACGTAACTGTATAATGCACAGAGCGAGCCGCGCCTCGAATTCGGCGAGGTCGTCTCGGTGCGCGGTTTAGCCTACTTTTCTCTCTCTCTCGCGATTTTCGTTCGCTTTTCTTTTTTCGTGTCTCGATTCTTCTTGACCGAGCCTGACGGTTTTACGAGCTGTGAAAAATCATCGTAAATCTCGGCCGCCTTATGATTGCTCCCGTGGGAGAGTGTATGTTTGCACACGCTCATGCTTCGTTCCACGGGGACAGTATGATACAAAAGAGACAAAACTCATTGTTCCAGCGCCGGTGTGTAGGACAGCTTTATCGGGATTTTATACGTCGAACTATATCTTAAAAAATCCGCGAGGGGAAAGAGAGAGAGAGAGAGAGAAAGAAGGTATAATTTAGCGGCTTTTTAGTGGCCCTGTAAAAACCGAACGCTGCAGTGGCTGCACAGCGACGGACCTTGGAACTGTTAATCTCGCTTTCATTAAAATTTAACTGCCCCGCGCAGTAATGAAAACTTTCAGATATACCTCCTCCCCCCTTCCGTCCAAGCACACACGTCGCGTAAACAAGCATCCCCTACGCGTTTTTTTTTTTTTTTTTTGGCCCCGCGAGTCTATGCTAATTCTCCGGGCAGATTTTTCGTTCCGCTCGCGCGCGAAAAAAACGAGCTGCTCTCCTCTCTACTCTCTATATATAGCCGCGCGCACTGCACTCCGCCTACAAAATAAGCGAGGAATCTCGCTTACTATGGAGATTCCTTTCCTCGGCGGCGGCACTTAAATCCGAGCCGCTCGCGCGCGCATATCCGGCCAATATTTTTAAGCCATAAGCGCAAGAAAGAAAGAGAGAGATACTTGACTTTCACGCCGCGCGAACAATGATACCTTTGTACAGCGAGTCGTGCGAAATTTTCGAGAATTTTCCCACAGAGAGACTATGTAGGCGTTCTGTTATATTAAAGAGACGAAAGAGCTGGAAAAATATTGATATTGAAGTTGTTGCTTGTTTGTTTGCACTCTCGTTGACACGCGGGGAGAGAAAGTCAACGTCTGCGGAGATGTGTGTCGCTAAAAGGCTTCTTTGCCTTAGAAATTGCTCTCGTGTTTGCCCGACTGTTATCGTTTCGATTCTAATTCTTCTGCCAAAGTCCTTTCTCTCGGCAAATTTACTCCTCGGCAAACAAACGCAACTTTGAAATCCAATTTCGGCGGTACTAAATAGCCCTTTTTATCGAAATGATAGAGCACGCGTGTCTTATCTTCCAACGGTGCCGACCTTCTGCCGTTGAGCTCTGCGGCCGTGCGAGCAAAAAAAAAAGTTTCCCCGATACAGCTGCGAGCATTATATTGCTAGTGGCTCATCAAAATTGGATACATGGAAGGCGAGGGTGGCTTCCGCTCGATATTCTCTTGGAAATTAACGTTCTCCCCTCGGTTGAATTATTTCGCGCTCTCGCTTCCCTCTCTCCGTATTTTTTAATCAACAGGATGTATATAGGCATAGATTGATTTCTCGTGCGCTGCGGCGCATCAATTGTGCAGTAACGACGGTGTTCGATCGATTTGGAAATGAAATAAATGTTATGCTTTTCCTCATTAAACTCGTACCACCTTCTCAAATCTCGTTATTCAAATCATACCTCGACTCCGGAAACCCGTACGATGTCTCTCCCACCTGCACCTACACCTCACGTAGCTATAGTAATATGTACACAAGTGTATACGGAGCGACCGAAGGGAAAAGACCATCTCAAGCCGTTACACACACAGGGGGGAAAACGAAAGCCGAGTAGGGAAAAAATCCGGTACACGCGATAGCATCGCGCGTTTTAATCTAAATTTCAATGGCGAGCTGCGGTTTCCCCAGGCGCCCGCGCGACTGTATAATAACCGAAGCCGGTGCTGCATAGGTATTCGAAGAGCAAGAGAAGAAGGTGCGTGCGCAGAGAAAAGAAGAAGCCCCTCGACAGAAAGAGTAGTGCGCGGCAGGAAAAGGGGGGATTCACACTTCGACGGAGCGGCTAACGACGAGACATACGACGTATAGGCGAACGAAAAATCGTCGAAAACATAGGAGAAAGAGACTATACTGCAGCGAGCGCTCGAGAATGTGCGTACGACGCGTAAAACGAGTATGTAATCGGGCCGGGGTATATACGCTTTTTATCTTTTTATTTCGAAGCGTGCCGGCGCAAATTTTTCTCGATGAATAATCTCACTCATTTTCAATCGTACTAATCTCAACTTTTCACTCTGACTCCAGGAAGAAAGCGCATGCGGCGCGCAGCAGGCGATGAGCTCAGCATCGCCGGAGGATCCGAAAAGCATCAGCACAAGCTGCCTGGACAACACAGCCATGGGCCCAGAGATGGACCTGGCGAACCGACCGAGTCCCTGGCTTCCGGCCTACGGCTTCCAGCTTCAACCGCACTATCAACCCACGCACGAGGATCTACGCGCTAACGGTTCGTTGACTCTCCCTTGCGCCTGTCGCTCACACGTCGCACACACACACACACACACTGTATACACTTCCTCCTCCTCTCCTCGCTTCTCTTTCTCCGCAATGTCCGAGCGTCTTTCATTCCGAGCTCGTATACGCGCGCATCACGTCGTCGACGAAGGTATGAGGAACTACGGTATCTCTTCGCGGCGTCGCAAACGCTGCGGATTAGTTCAGCGAGGAACGATGTTTCGCGAGGCGAAGGCCAATATTGGCACACAATGTCTATACGCGCGCGCTCTCTTCCTGTGCCTACTCACCAAAACGGAATATTATTCAAATTATACTCGCGCGCGGAGAGCTGTAAGTAGAACCGTAACAACCGGTTTCTTTTTTTTTTTCCGGCAAAGCAGAGAACATATGCGCGCTCGCGGATACTCGTGAATCATCGTAGCTGAAATATATGCTCGTCAGAGTAAAATACACAAATCCCTCGTTTGGCGCTGCACGCTTTGTGCGGCTCGCGCACTTCCGGGCTACGTCGAGAGAGCCGCACTTCCGGCGGCGAAGGCTTGAAAGGAATGCCGGCACGTTCGCTATGCGTAAATATATGCTCTCTCTCTCTCGCCACGGCTTCTTTAGCCTCGCGTGTATACACTGTTATGATCGATACTTTATTGCTCGAGGAAAGCGAGCGGCAATCAATTTCGCACGCGCGAGCCTTGCGTCAATGCAATAAACATTACTCAATATCACAATCAGCTGATCGTCATCGCGAGCGTATTACAATAAACAAAGCGGCTATTTTTGAAACACCGCTTGGCTACTTTCTAATTACTTTCGCGCGCGTCTGCTATTCGTGCAGTGTACGCGTGCGTGCAAGCGTATACATATACTCGCTCTCCGCGATGCGAAAATACGATAAGCGCATCAGAGTCTCTCTCCCTCTCGCCACTTTAAAAGACCGGATGCACACACTGCTCTCGGGCCTTTAAATCTTCGGGATCTACGCTCTCGTGTCTTCTTTTCCCTCTGCTCCTGCTGTCGGCAGATTCGTCCGCAATATCTGCATCATAACGAGGCGTTCTCGCTACTAACGAGCGGCTGATTAAAAGTTTTGCCTAACGAATGTAACGTAGAGAGTCCTATTGTGCAATCGGCCGTTGTTATTGCGCGCGTACGTAGCCCGGAATTCGTTATTGTTATCTGCGCGGGTGTACTAGAATTACACTCCGTCGTGATCCAGAAAGTTTGTTTTCTATGGCCGTTGTAAAAACCGGCCGTGAATTGATTGTTCAATGAGACGAGGAGAGATGGACGCGCGTAATTGATCGACAAGATCGGAAATCAGAGGCCACGCTGTTGTTACTTAATTGCTCGATAAGCCGCTGACTCTCAGGGGACTTTCGATTTTAATGGATAACGCGAGGTGTTAAGCTTTCCTTTGACTCGCTTATCTCGCTCTCGCGCGCTCGAGTTATTACAAATATTTTTGGAAGAGATAAATCATCCGCATCGTCTAATTTCGATCTCGGTTGATTAATGGTCTGTAGGTACCGCTGGCAAAATCGTTCGATTGTAAATTCTGAAAACCTCGTATAGAGTACAATAGAAGAAAGTCTTTCATCGTATTAATCTAGCGAATTCCGAATATGAAACGACCGCGCCTCGAACAACTCTTCCTGATATCTCTCACTCAAACACGCGATCTCGATAAAAGCAAACAGTAGATTCGAGGAACACTTGTACGCCTATCCATACAGATAAACAGGCTCGGGAGTTTGTCAAACAATGGCACGTAGAGAGAAAACGCACTTTCCGCTTACAGCACGTACACATACGTTATACACTCACGCTGATGGCGCCTCTGCTCTCTCTACGCTCCAGATAACGCCGGCCAGTTTCCATGTGCGTTCTGTACACACATACACACACACACACACACACTCCCCGCTGCGGCATGATGCGGCTGCGGGAAAATCTGCAGAACATGCTAATAACGTCGGCGGCGATCCGCGCTTTAGATTAGCCTGGGCTACTTTCCAGCTGATGCTCTCTCTCTCTCTCTCTCTCTCTCTCTGCGGTCGACGAAAAGCGCGAGCGGCACAAAAAATCACGCGACCCGCTGTGACGCGCTCCGAAGACTTTCCTCGCGTGTGCGACGACGCACGTGTGTGTGCGTGTGTTGGGTGTAGCCGAGAGCTGAGATTATTAAATGGGAATTAATTGTAAAGCGATGCCTTCGGTTTAGCTCATTATCGTGTTGATGTTATTCTCTCGGAGCTGCAGCAGCAGCTGCGCTGAACACGTTGTTATCTTAATCAGTAAACTAGTTTTCTATTAATAATAGTGACGTTATATGGCGGATGTGGGTGAAGCTAATTATACACGTATGGTCGCACGGGTATACTCGAAATGACGTTGGCTCCGCTGCATATTAGCAGCAGTAAATGAAATTTACACGGTTTATAGCGTTATATTTACGACACACTGCGTCCTGTTCCTGTATAGGAGATGCGATGGCTTCGAAAGAATTCTGGAGGATGTACCGACGAAAGAGGAAACTTGCCTATGTCCTTATTTATACACGGACGTTGAGATCATCTTCATCAATTTCGAATAAACCCGAACAATGGACGGACCGAGATCGAAGATTATTTATTCAAGGCGACGCATAAAATCCAAATTTACTGCCAGGATTACTTCCAAGTGCGCTCACTCGTACAACAAGCCCCCGCATTGTCTAACGTCTTCGTAACTCTTCCATCGACTCGTCGAGATTTAATTTGCAGCGGCTTTGCAGAACAGTCGCTTTTTTGTCTCTCGTTTCTTACATATAACGCAGCGGCGCGAGAGACTCCTGCATAGTTTACATGTGCAGCAATTCGAAGTGGTATACATATAGCATAGTTAAGCTCTTCTGCGTTTTAATGTTTCGCAAGGAATTTCAGGGTCGCTTTCTCGGCTATATATCGATCAGCCGTGTGTCGCTAGTACTTATAAGCTCCGCCGAGAGCTCTATATTGCGTTACGCGCGCGATGATTGTTAAAACGACGCTAATTGCCGCCGCGCGACTATGAGTTGCAGATTCCGCCTTGTCCGCGGGTAATAAAGATAAAACGCCGTGAAATAGTGTTGGTGAATCATACGCACACACACACGGCTGACGTCAGACGAAAAGTCAGTCCATAAATTCAGCTTCTAATTTCGCCAAACGCAGCGCTCTTATCGGCGAAGATCAACAGAGCGATATTCCAGTAACACCTTTTCAATTAAAGCGCAACGAGAGAGAGAGAGAGATTCCACGAGCAATTAGCTCTCCCGAAGCAAAAAGCTCCATTACGTCCAAAATCGGCGCGTGCGCCTCCGCGCTCGATCCTCGTTTTTCCGCTCGTCAAGCTCTCGCGTTAGAAGTCGCATTTTTCAATAAGCATTAGGTAGCTCACACTGCAGCTCAAGAGGCTGAGAGAAATAAAGAAAGGGCGCATCGGCGAGCGCGAGAGATAGAGAAAGAGATAGCAATTTTCCCGACCATGAGGCACTCGGAAGGTCGTTATTCCGCGAAGTGGCTCGCGAGTGTAATTGGCGAGCGCTCGCGGATCGGAGAATTGCACCGCACGCGATTGGTTTCTCCGCCGCATAGCGCAGCGCATAACTGCATCTCCAGCTTGGAAATGCAATTCGCCGGCCGACGTTTTGCACGTGAACGCGTAGCTGAGAGCAGCGTATGTATAGGTGTAATATAGGTGTGTGTACTGGCTATAGGTGAGAGGGAGAAGGCGAAGCGGAGAACCACCTGTTGCTGCTTCTCGGCGGCGGTGTTCTCCGCCCCGTTTTCTTTGCGCCGAGCGTCACGCGGCCGCGCAAGTGCCGACGAGAGCATACGTGATGCGAGAGAGCTTGTGCTCTGTAATTTTTTGTCTCGTCTGCTCTTCTTTCTTTTTCGTTGTTATACGGAGGAGGTGGGTGTGGCGAGTTTGGATTTTTCTTGATTGCTCGTTGCTTTTCGTTGCTTAACGAGGATAATCGGCTTGTAATTTTGGGAAAAACGATAAAAAGCAACTGTATACTTGACCCATTTCAAGAAAATAAAAATTCAACGCGTCAAGACCAGTCCAAACGAGCGGACCGCTTACGCGGTGAATGTCGTCTTTCTCTCTGACGTAGACACTCTGGCGCGAAAAAGTGCTCATTATGAAACTCTTCGGCCATGAGGAAGTGCATTCACGGCGATTCAGCCAGTGCTTTACTGCAGCGCGCCTGCAAACACGCGGGGAAATCGAAAATGACTCGACGACGCGGCAGAAAAATTCCGGTAGTTTTCGTTATTGATAGGTAGGTTCGAGTTGGCAACTTGGTCGCGGATTTGCGTAAATCGGCGCTTTTTACATGAGAATTGCTCCCCGTTCGAGTGTGACGCAACCGGGCAGTTATCGCTGTACCCACGACATTATCGAGTTAAATTTTTACGGTACACGCTAACCTCCTTCTCCCCAAGAGAAAACAGTGTTTAATCGGCTTAATTTTACAGAAGCACATTCTCATATTCGTAAACCTAAAAGGTCGACGAACTGACCAAGTTTCTCGCGAATTCGCTCAGACCGAGGGCAGTGCACGCGAGAGGCACACATTCGCCCAGGAAATAACGCTATTAATCATAATCGCGGCTGCGCCCGCCCGCGTAAATGATGGGCCGTTGCGTGTGTATCTATGTGACGCAAGCCTCCGGCCTCGCCGTTCTCTTCAAACCAATCCAAGCTATCTGTCTCTTGAATTATTCATGAAATTTTTGCGGGATTGATCCTTTTTCGTAATCTTCGTTACTCCCAGCCGAGCCGCGATAACGTAAACAAACGCACTGTTTACCTTGTATACGACGATTAATCAGGGATTTTCGGGGACAGCGGCGTCAGGAAACCCCACATCCTCTCGTCGAGCAGACGAAATTTCATGAAATCAAATACCGGGAAACTTGACGAAACTGTCGTCATCAAGCATGGCTCCCCCTCGAGAGTTAAATGAAGCTGCTGCAGTAGTAGCCGAGGGGAGAATAAAGCGTAAAAGAGAAAGAGAGCCGCGCCGCCGCCGGTGAGCTTGTTTTTAGAACGCGACAAGAAAAATACGAGGGAGGAGCAGGTTTCAGGCGCCACAGACTCGCGCGCGGAGCAAAGGATCTTATTTATGGAAATAAACTTGCGACAAGCAGAGAGAAAGAGAGAAAGGCTGTGTGTATGAGTGGTTAATTTCTTGCGCGAAAACGCAACTGGCTTCTTTGTTCGCTGGAGGAGAAGAAGGAGGGGTCACTGACCTCCAAGAGCCGTTGTAATTTCTTCGTTTGCGAGTAAGAGCTCAAAAGAGTAGCTAATAGTGGAAAAAATTCATAACCCGCTGTCTTCGACTCGTTATTCTTCTTATTATAGTCCTGTCCTTGAACGCTTAGAACCACAACCAGATGAATCAGCTCGTTCGTCTTTACTTTGAGTAGAAACCATTTACTCTGTGTCACGGGCTAGCTAGCGTTAATATTTCAAAAGCCTACAAACTACGTGCAAATAGCGACAAACTCTCTCTCTCTCTCTCTCTCTCTCTCTCTCTCTCTCTCTCTCTCTCTCTCTCTCACTCATTATTCGTTTTCGATGTAAAATTCACTATCGAACATCGCGACGCGTAATGCACTCCAAGATGGCCTACTTCGAATCAGGATAGCTCTCGGGCATTAATTAAAGTAGCGCACTCTATCAACAGCCAATAAATTAAGCCGCTTTATCCGTCTATTCGCGCCATTAGCATTGTATCGCTTGCAAAACAGCGCTGCGCGCAGAGCCGCCGCGAATTCAATTCCCCGATGAAAATAGAGTGACGGCGGCGGCGGCGGCGGCGGCTCATTTGCATGAAATATCGCGAACCAATTCCCCGTACATCAGCCCGCCTACTTTCGATTTTTCACCGTGTATTACGCTCACCGGCTCTCATAACTCACGCAGCGCAATAAGTACTACAATACCCGCGCGTAAATCGGCTCTCGTCGATCGATGCAGCGTAACGCGATCGTCAATGAGTCAGGCGCGTCGAGTTCCGAGGATTGGATCCCATTAGCCATGCTCATCGGCTGCGCCTTTCCGCCGTTCCTTTGCACGCAGCGGCACTTTTCGAAATTTCGACGAGCGTTATAAGACACTTTGCTGGATTCTCTGACCCAGTTGTCGTCGTCGACGATGGCACTTGCCAATGGCGGTTCTAACTGAGGGAAACTACTTTCTTTGCGACGGCTGTTTACTTTGTGGATTTAGTGCCGCTGTAAATAAAGCGAGTTTGGTGGAGAAAATTTCAATTGCGTCGCTCGAGAAAGCTGACTCGCGCGCTTTTTCTTGACTCTATTGTCCGCTGCGGGTATACGTTTTACAGATCGATAATTATCGAGACCGTTAACGTCTTACTGACATGATTGAGTGTCTTTTTTTTCCCATGATTTATAGCCTCCATTTTTACCCCTTGATTTCGCATTAGCCTAACGAGACGATTGCGTTGTTTTTGCAGAAACGATGCTGGTACAGCAGGTGGACTTCCTGGAGACGATTCTGGAGGAGACATCGGACGACTTGCAGAGCGATTCCGACCGAAGCGGCACCACCTACTGGCTTGGCTCCGACTCGGAAACCGAGAGCGTCATACACATAAAGGCTGGACAACGTACGGCAGGTGGGATTGGATTTTTCTCTGAAATTTACTGCTTATTCATCGCGCGATGATGCTTGCAAAGTCGTACGCGGATTGTTATATGGAAAACACGACAATCGCGAAGTAGGAAGAAAATGTATATAGGAAGAATATACGCGCCGATGCTGAGTTTCGCAGATGAATAGTGCAGTAGAGTGGATATACGCGTTACGTAAGCCGCTCGGCAATCGCTATAAGTATTATGCTAATGATAAACGTGATGTGCTTGTTTACTGTGTCAATCATTTCGGTTATACAAAAGGTCTCTCTCTATTTAATGACGTTAAGCCTATCGAAGTGTTTGCTATTAACATTACCTACGCAAGCGATGGCGTAACAATAGGCATAACAACGAGAATAGCGAGTCTGTTCGTGAAAAAAAATTTAGCCAAGAAAAAGAGAGACTCTGCCCTGAGGTCATTAAGCAAATCAAGCAACTCCTTAATTTGAAGAACTGATTATAGGCGTATTAGCACGCGCGTGGGATAATTTCATACCCTCGAAAGCCGTCTGTTTTTTATACTCGACGCCCGGCTCGCGCTATAATCTGCATGAAAATAACCCCCGCCAAGAGGATGGATAATTAAAGACGTCTGCTAAAGGGCAAAAAAATAGATTTGCATGCGTGCTTTTCTCTCACCGACTATAAAAAGGCACTGGGAATTTTCAGTTAGATTGAACTACCGAGCCTATAGAAATAGCACTTTTTTAACTTTCTCATTTCTACAGTGATAATTGGCCTAATTGTTCCGGAAGCCTGGCTCAAGCGCTCTTAAAGAGTTTAGTCAGGCGTTCCACAAAGTTATTCCTTATTAGTGCAGTGGCAATTACAAAAAGACGAGTATAACTGTCACTTTCTCTCTAGCGGTAATTCATCCTTCGTCAGATATAATGGCTTTTTCAATTCTATGCAATCTGCAACATCCATTTATTCGCGATTCATTCGAGAATCGCGTTTTCGAAAACAAGTATTCCCAATACCGCTCACGCAGACGGAATCTCCTCAAAACCGCCTCGTCTCTCTCCGCATTCCAACAATACGTCAAACCAGTTCGACTCTCGATCGCTCTCTTATGTGTATACACGTATAGTATACGCGCGTCTATGACTCGTGAGATCCGGAGACCGCCATAATAATATTCCAGTGTGCGTTATTGCAGGAAAATGTGGCATGAGGCGAGCGAGATAATCGTGCAGCGGAATTCAGCTGAAATATTTACTTTCGCCCCGTATGTTGAAGCGTTCTCCTGGCTGCTGGCGTCGCATCGTGCTTTGCTGCGCAACCGGTTGCCGCTCTGCAGGCGGCTCGAACGAAAGCGCGCGAGTTTCGAATTCCGCTAACGTTGCGCGCGTTGCGGGGGAGCTTTTAGCGGGAGTTTCGAATACGCTCTTGAAAACAGAGGTTTTGATGGTTTTGTGTCAGTTTTAAGTTAAGTAATTATCAATAAAGTTCATATTCGAAAAGTATAATTACACGCATTGCGCAGCGAATAATAACGGGCCAGCGGTCCCCTTAAAAAAAATATACAAAGACCAAAAATACATATAATTTGCGCCGACACCAAATTAAGCGCTTCATACTCTTGCTGCCGGGCCTTTTTTCTCAAAGCGAAGCGAAAAAAGTCAAGCGAGCAAACTGGCAGTAATGACAGCGAAGGGAGCAGAAAGCCGTGACGGCAAGCGGGAAAAAAAGAATAATGAGAGAGAGAGAGAGTGGCGCCGCGTGCCATGAAATATTCGTGTGACGAATATAATGCGTGACTTGAGCCGAAAGATTTTCCGCGGCCGTTGCGACGGCGGCGAAGGCGATTGTTTCATCCGCTATTTTTACGAGGAGCCTATGAATAGAACCGACGGCTGTCCGTCTTTCTTCTAGCGCGCGCTGTTTTCTTCGATGCGCGCGGAGGGAGTAAAATTTTCGAAATTGAAAATTTTCGTATACGCGCGTAAATTTGAAAGATTATCACTGAATTATGCATCGCATCCCGGCGTCTCATTAACTTTTACGACCACTGCGTCCCCCGCCGTGAATCGCTCATCCGAATTTCTTCATGAAAATAAATCACTCATCCGCCTAATCTAAATCCCTTATTTTTTCCCCCGAGCTCTCCGGCACTATAATCTGCCCTCTCGCGCGCGACAAAAGACTCGGCATCGCATTATCGCTCTCGACATTCCTCGAGATTCTCTTCTTCTTCGGCGCATTTCGCCGCGACTACTTATTTGACTTTGCGCAATTGACCCCGCGCTGAGCCTCTTTGCTCTCGTTTCGCCGGTCGTTGTCTCCTCCGCCTCGTCGTCGTCGTCGTTGGATGCAAAGTGCACTGCTGCAGCAGCGAGTGTGTACAAAGCGTGGGAAGAAATTTCAGTCTCGCTTAAACTCGATGTGATAAATTAATAGACTCTAAGTCGATGATGAAATTAACCGCACCGCTTTGGGCTAATATACGAGTGCAAAACAAGCGAATGAAAGTATAACGGGTATTTTTAATATCGCCCATCGGATATTGGGTTACTCAAGGCTGTTAAAAATATACGCTTTCCCTGGAACTGAAATATTGTTTTTGCAGAAGCTTCCAGTCGCCGCCCACGAAACATGCGTATAGCATCTCTGTTTGTCTCTCCCATAGCCACGATGGTCGTCGAAAAGAGAAAAAATCGCGCGACGACGGAATTAGCATCGGGGGACTTTCAGGCTTAAAATTTCGAGACAGACAACGTCAAAAAATCTCTCGATTCCAGCTTTGACTCAGTGCAGTGTCAATATAAGGCGCGGAGCAGCCGAGCGTTGAGTAACGCTAACAATTTTTTTGTTTCACCGCGTTCGCGTGCGCGCGCGAAAGTCTGTCAGTCACGTTTCGCGGTTGGCAAAGTCGCACTTCTATTTCTATCGCCCGCGAGCGGAGAGAAAAAAGTCATGACGTTTTTAGCATGAGCGAATAAATCTTCGGATTTTTCGATGAAAATAGTCGACGTTTATTAAAGATAAAAAAAAAGAAAATTCTTTTGCTTCACAACGAGCTTGTTACATACCGCCTCTTCTCTCGAGGCGTCAATTTGCAATGTATAATTGCCTGCGAAAGCTCGAGCGATCGCGTAATCCTTTGTTCCCGCTCTAACACTCGCGCGGTCGTCTAAAGTTAGATGTCTAGCTACTGCGCACGCAGGTACATTACCGCAACGTCCAAGTCGTGCAGTTTTCTGGGCCAATCTCATAGGCCAATCACGCACACGTGTGAGATGCTTCTACTGCGTTCTACGAAGAGAAAAAATGCGACAGATTTCATCGCGCCCGATGAAGTAATCAAAACGTGCGCAGACTCGTTTCGAAAATAAAACAAACAACGTGCGCTAGCAAAAAGTTTTTTTCTCATCTCCCCGCTGTTGTACCTGGAAGTCCATCCAGTGCACAGCGTACAGATGTAGGTAAACAAGCGCAAGGTGATTCATCAAGGCTGCAACGCATCCTCCGTATATATATATATATATATATATATATATATATATATATATATATATATATATATATATAAGGAAGCTTGTCTTCTTTTTCCTCTGCTCGGGCATCATACACACGCGATTCCGACGCGTTAGAAGAAGAGAAACTCTCTCGTCGCGAAAGTGGGTCTACGAGAGACACAGGACTGCTTTTTCCGTGCGTACGCACGCGTGTGCGGAGGTTCGTTCAACCGGAAGTCCATCGCGCTTATGGCATTAGACGGACGCGTTGACGCGCGCTGCACTACTACGCCGAGTTTTTTTCGCGTCGAGGAGGCGATGGAGCGTACCTGATTCCAGCTATAACGGACTGATCGATTCATCGCGCGCCGGGAAAGTCCAGGCGGCGGCGCTTTTGACGATAAGAGATCGTCGTCGTGAACGTTATTCAATACACAACGGCCCCAATCAGCATCAATCAGTCGCCTCGGCTCCGAGGAAATTAAATCTGCGCGCGCGGGCGGCTCCTTGCGAGAGAGAAAATTCCGATCACGCATACGGAAGTGGCCATTGACGGGAGCGATTTGCACGTTAAGTCGCGCTCGCTCCAGTTTCATCAAGTCTCTCGGGGGTCTTCGCTCGACGCGCGTTTGGCCATAGCTAGCTCTATACGGCTCTTTATTCAGGCGCCGTCGCAGTCGTGCGCTCGGGCTGCCTATATCCCACGAGGCTTAATCGAATTAGATCCTCGGAATCCAGCGGTGGCTGCTGTCTACGGCTAACTTTTAAGTTTGTGCGAATACTAAAAGCGAAACGATTTTTTTTTGTTCACAGAGGAGAAGCAGGATGGCAGCGGGAGCGAGTGCAACTCGGTGGTCCCGAAGAAGCGCCGACGCAAGAACGGCACCGACGCCAACAGCCTGGACCAGCAGAACAACGGCTCTTCGCCGCGTTCGTCCCGCGACTCATCCGCCTCTTCGCGCTCCAGTTCTCTCCTGCAGTTCGAGTCCCTGGAGCGCACCTGTGCGACTCTCTCGCCGTCCAGCTACAGCTTTGACTCGCTCGAGTACAACAATAGGGTCCAGCTGGCCCAGCAGGGTATGGCCAACGGAAGTCTCTCCTCGGCCAGGCACGAGGCTTGCGCTTCGCCGGACAGTCTGGAGCAGGACTACGTGGGACACGTGAACGGATATCTGCCCGACGTGCAGAGAGAGACGAACGACGGGTTGTTCGGAAGACTGAGGCCTTACCGGAGCTTCGAGAGCCTAGGGGAGAAGGATCTGATGCCCAGGGAGCAGCAGCTAGGGGGACTGCTGTCGAACGGGTTCGCGAGTCACGCCTTTGGAAAGAACTGCGACCTGTCAAGAGTGGCGAGGAGGCCGAGGTCTAGGAGAAGGAGGTAGAGCTTCACTCTTTTAATCACACCAAAACATTCCATTTCCATTTTATCAACGATATGCCGTTAACCGTTAGTTTTTGCATCTTACAGTAGGTAAGGAATCACTCACTCGTGATGTAAGTTAATCGATATGGACATTACAATAATTTCTCTCCATCAACCAACTTTTGTGGCATGCGATCTATTGCAAGAGAACAGCGCGTACATAGAAAGAATTCGCTTCGCACTATAAATACTCATTTTCATCCGAAGCAAACGACGAGGATAAAGATAAAATTTTCACGTCAAAGTCCGACAATAAAAGACGCCCCCGTTCCAAACAAACGCCGCTCAAGTTCACGCCGTAAAACCGAGGCGTAAAAAAACACCAGCTCTCGCACGCGCCCATTTGAAATTCCACGCAGCAATCTCGACACCTACGACAAAAATCCAAAACATCGCATAACTGAGGCTCTCTTTCTCTCCCTATACACAGCCTCTGACGTCAAGGCTCTACAGAATTTTCAAAGCTACCGGAGAGAGTACACAGCGACGACGTCGCTGCGGGTAGATACACAAAGAAAAGCCCTCTTTCTCTTTCTCGGTATACTTACTGTTCTCGATCGACCTTAAACCTCGAGTGGGGCGCAGTCGCTCTTTAGAATCTTGGCAGTGTCGATTTAGCCGGGCCGCCACGTGACCCGAATTTTTCTTGGCTCCGCGCGACACCAGAGCAATAGTGTCAAACTTGACCCTGAAGCCTTTGCGCTGCTGATGCCGCTGACAATCGAACGAAATTTCTCCATTTCATATCGCTCGACTATTCCGTTTCGATTGGCTAACTCGATAGTCGCTTAACTTAATGATACACTTAATAGGCCAACGGTTAGCGCGCTTTCTTTGGCTCGGGTGAGCGTAAAAAACGCGCTTTATTATAATGGCCCTTAACTTATCTCAATTACTTGCTCCGAGAAGTAGCAGTCTCTCTCGCGCGCCGCCGCCGCGGTATTATCCAATGAAGCCCGCATCTGCGCGCGTTATGCCATCGACCAGTATACATACGGAGAATTGGTAGCGCGAAGAGGAAAGTACTTACTTTCATAAATCGTTCACTGTTTTGAGAGTTCAGCACGTGCAGATGATCCCACGGGGAAGCGCGCATTTTTATGCAGCTGGCCGGGCGCCAGAGATTACATTTTTCATGACTCTTGCAAACCGGCTCTTCCACCGGCGGAATTCGTTAGAAATTCAAAATCAACGTGCATACACTGCTCTACTCTCTTTCGCAATCAGATTCGACCCGAATAAAAAGCACGTCCTCTGTTTTTCCCCCAGGGATCCCTGGAACCTCAACGACCCGGACGCCTACTCGGACTACGAGGAGGACAACTCGTCGGACAACCTCAGCGACGACAATCCGAACGACGACGACGACGACTTTGGCCCACCCAGCCGCTACAGCGAAGTGGACCAGCTGCTCGTCTTCGGCGACCCTTCGACCCAGTACCAGCACGCGGCCTCGCTCGACTGCCGCAACAGCGTTGACCTGCGCGAGTTCGGCCTGGACTCCGACGACGAGCTCAAGCGTCGCGAGATCACCTTCCTTGAACTTAAGGCTGCCACTAGGCTGAATTTACCCTCGGGACCCGCTAGTACCGACTCGGCCCTTGACGACCTCGATCTCGACGACATCGACCCCAGCGTGCAGCTGCGGCGAAGACACCACCATCACCACCATCACCATCATCATCACCACCATCGCGGCAGCGCCGGTAGCGGGAGCGGCGGAACAGCTGGCAACTCGCTGCAGCAGCACTCGAGCAGCGCGGAGTCGCGCCAAAGCGGCGGTGGCGCTGCTGCCAACAGCGCCGTCAGCGGCGGGGCGGCGGGCGGCTTTAATTTTAGATTCACGGATAAGTGGCGCAGCGCGCCCAGTCTGCCGGCCAGCCTCTTGGACTCCGCAGCAGTCGCAGCGGCCGCCGCTGCATCTTCCTCGTCGTTTGCCTCGTCGGCCGCGAGTCTCACGCTCCGCTACGAGAATTACACGCGCGTGGCAAGTGTCCCCGTGGATCTAGATCTTTGCGGTCGCAACAGCCAGAGCCTTGTGCTCGACGATGCCCTCGACGACGACGTCGCCGTTGCCGAGACCGAGGAGTTTCTGCCGGAGCGAGCTGTGAATAGACTCAGTTCCGAGGAGAGAACGATCTGCGAGGACAGAAGCAAAAGTGACAGTGAGATTAGCAGTGAGGCAACAGAGGAGCAGGAAACAGAAGAGATGGCGGAGTTGGTAGCGGTGAACCACGACGGCGGCATGCCGGAGGACGACATAGAGCCGGGCAAGATCGTGGGCGAGGAGAAGGCGCGCATGCGAAAGCGCGCCAAGGAGCTCAACTCGTCCGTAAAGACGCAGGACGGCAGCCAGCAGCAGCAGAGCACGGGTATCCTCGCGGAGATGAACTCCGAGACGCCGAGCAAGCTAGACGAGGAGGTGCAAAACATGCTGGAGGAGAAGTCTGTGCCGACCTCGACCGTGAAGATTCAGGACCCGGTCGAGAGCAACGTGCTGGAGATAGCCAAAGCTATGGAGAATGACGTGGACGCGGTGGTGGACGAGGCCATTCGCCAGCTGCAGCGCGAGGTCGAGGAGGCGACGAGTAGCAACAGCGCGAACGTCGAGGAGCTCGCCGCCGCGCTCGAGAACGCACAGCAAATGAAGGCGAGCATGCAGGCGCAGCGGCGCCGCGTCAAGAACAACGCGAGCTACGAGCTCGCACAGCAGTACACCGTCGACGAGAACAGCTTTCGACGCAAAAGCAATCAGCCGGCTTCTATCTCCGAGGGCAAGAAGGCCGTCTCTCCTTCCAGGCCGCGACGTGTTCTGAATAACGCCAGCTACGAGCTGGCACAGCAGTGCGACTACATGAGGAATCTATCGTTCAGCAAGCCCTTCTACCGCATGGACGCCTGCGAGGAGCTGACCGAGCCGTCGTCGGGACGTTCGTCCAGGCTAAAGGTGAGCGACCTCGTGGAGGAGATGACCGGCTCGGCCTCGAATCTCGTGAGCGAAGCGCGCCGCGATTACGTGCCCGACTCCAGGACCTATTCGAAATCCACCGAGAACGTGTCGGCCTCCAGGCAGCAGCGTCAGCAGAAACGGAAGGACAGCGGCGGCGAGTCGCCAACACTGCTGGACCAGATAAAAAAAAACTCGGATTTCTTTTCGACTGGTGGAAGCGACGCTGCTGAGCGACGGCCGTCGCATCAGGCTCCAGCCGTCGCAACCGCTGCTTTAGACGACGAGGTAGATTACCCCTGCTTACTGGAGAACAAACCCATCGTAGCTGCATCCATTATCACGGAGAAGACGACAGCTGAAAAGGACAGCGATAGCGAGACAGAAACTACGACGACAACGACTAGGACGAGAGAAGACACACCGCTGAAGAGATCGTTCATCGGCGAGTTTTACCCGGACAAGTTGGGTCCCCCGCGAGGCGCGATAGTGTCAAAGAGTTGCGAAGACGTGACGAGTTCGCCGGGCGATAGACTCTGGAGGGTGGTGGTGGAGACGCAGGCGGCCGCGGAGAAGGAGAGCAGCGCCGGCACTAACGAAGCGCAAGCAGCGCGACGGCGAGCAGCAACAGCAGCGGCGGCAACTCCCCCACTACTCGACACGGCGGAATCGGCGGCGAGCAGCGGCGCCGGTGTTGGTAGCGACGACGGCAGCAGTAGTTCTCCAGCGGCCGAGCGCGACAACGCCGGCGAGACGACGATACGGCAGAGCGGACTTAGCGGTAGCGACGAGGTGCTAGTAGAAGAAGCCAGCACGGTGCAGCCGAGGGCAGCGGAGATGTCGGCCACGGCGGCCAAGAGGCTCGCCATGTCCGGCGAGCCGACGACCGTCCGGAGCAACAGCATGACCAGCATCAACAACAATACTACGATGCCGACGAGCCCCAAGGAGGAGAGAAAGAAGGGCGGCCTCGGAGGATTCCTGCAGAGGTTCTCCAAGCTGCGATTCAGTGGTCGCTCGAAAGTGCCGCGTTCCGAGGTGCAGAAAAAGAGTGGTGCTGGTGTGATGGGTGGTGCTGGTGCGGGTGATCATGGTGTGCAGCGCGTGCAACAGGCGGCCCCCGGCCGGAGGAAGAAAGAGCCCGATTACATTATCATACCGCTGCATGCGCCCGATGAGGAGAATAATAGGGAGGATAGACAGGAGCAACAAATGCAACAACAGCAGCAGCAACCTGGCGAGATGAGGAGGCCGGATGTCGAAAGGAGCGCTTCGAACGTTAGGTGAGTAGTCGCAAGCTTTTTTAAAATTTGATTATACTTCAATTTAAAGGCCAAAACCTCGAAATCCCAAGATTTTCAGTCAATATTTTTGTTTACACCCTCGTTTTAGACATCCAAAAAAAACTATGTTTTGGTACACCCGAGGAGCGATGCCTGTTAACGCGAGAGCGAGTTCACTTTTCTTCCCAGTACCTGCATCCGTGTATATACAGACATGTAATGCACGCTCGTATACGGTGCTGTCGAGCTAAAAAGTATATCGTGATGTAATTGTCAACATGATATTACTTTCGCACGCAATATCGCAGCGGTGATCGTAGTAATGAATGCTCCCGGTCAAAAATCACTGTTATTTATGACACCGTTACAGTGTACTCTGGATGAATAAGTTCGTATGTTTGCTCGAAAAGTAAACAATGACGTAGCATCTTATCATCGTTCGCTCTTACGAGCCATTTAAAGTGTAACACTTGTACAATCAACTTTTTTTCTATTCTAACGTCCACTAGATTGAATTACGACAGAAGAGCGAAAAATCATTTATTTCGATTCAATTTAGCTAATGCATCCGTTTTCTCGTAAATAAAATCGATCGGTAAATTCTCGTCTAATTGTAAATCTAACACTTATCGGGCTAAAATATCGGCCGAGAAAAGAAACGAAGAGTTTATTGCGACTGTAAATCGTTGGCTAAATTCTCGAAAACCGCGTCTTTCTTGTGTACCTCTACGCTCCTAAGCGGCAATACATACAATCACCTCCAGCTGATTCACTAGTCTCCACGTTCCTACAGTGCTGCTCTTCTGCATGCGGGTATTTAAAGTCGTTGAAAGATAAAGCAGCATTTGCTCCCCCGTTTCAAGGACCCGCACGCAGGCGTAACACGGCATTGAAGCGGCTTAAAAACTGTGCAAGCATAATCATATCACCGCAGCGGCCGTCTGGAAAGCTTCTAGCGCAAACATCGTGAAAGCTCCGAAAATGTAGCGTCTCGTTTCTCTCGCCACATATGTAATGCGCGCGTCCTGGGTAAATATTTAACGACTAGCTTCCGCTGCTTGGTGTTTGTTTACGCGCGGTCGTGGCGTGGCCGACCTTAATTATAGATTATAAACGAGCGTTTATGACTGTCGCTGTCGAGACGGACGCGTTTAAACTCCTGACGGCAGCAACAGGGAGAGATGAGAATTTTTCATTCGCGATGCTCCCGCGTGCGCGCGAGTAGGCGTCTATTGCTGCTGGCTGCTGATCTCCCCTTTCGCGCGCGCGCGCTCCTACGGACTATGGTTCGTTAGCGCGAGACTGGGACTTCCGACGACGAGCATCAGCGACGCTTTTTGACCTATTCTCTTTGAGAGGCGCTTTTTTGTCTCCGGTTCGCGCTTATGGCGGGTTTAATGGAATTTTCTTGCGTTGAGCGATTAAACGAGGAATCTTTGATGTTCCGTTTATCGAGCAGAGCGCATGAACGTGCTCTCTAACGAGAAACAAATGTGTGAGTAATACTCGCTGGACGTAGCTTTTATTTTTAAATAAACGTCGTACTGACAGCTGCGAAATGTCGCTGATTGTGTAATCACGCGCCTCGAATATCTCGGAGTTCGTTCGATAATGATAGAGCAGTTTGTAATAAATAGCGCTCGCGCGCGTATTAGAAAATGAAATGAAATAAAATTAATACGTGCAAATAAATCAGCGCCCGATCGCTATCAACCACAAATTAAGTTAGTAGGTCGACCGTTTAAAGATACATGAACAATTCGAACGCGCCTATATATTACACCGTATACTAACTAACCGTTAGTCGCTTGCACTAACATATAACACGTATAAGCAAACGAAAACTAGCGTGACGCCAAACATTCGTTCGCCCACGACTTGAAAGAAACAAACAAAAAAAAAAAAGCCACAGCGCATTCACCGACGGTCAAGCGACGCGTGTCGAACGCTCGTCCTGATTGTAATTTATTCACGCGAACGACACACTCGCGGTGTATAATTTACACACGTGCAATGGCTGTCCGCGAAATGACCCGCGGCAGCTGCATACACGCGCGGAAAAACGCCGCGCAGACAATGCGCTCTTTTACGGGGGGCACCACGGAAGGACCCTTGACCTGCCTCAACGGCGAGCGATCGCTTTTCCCCGCGATGACAATGAGGTCAGCGATATCTGCGAGCGCGAGGTTTTGTTAGAGGAGGGACGAGCAACAAGCGCGCGCGCGCGAAAGAGAGAGAGAGTCAATGAACGCTGCTGCACAGCTGTGCGCGAGCGGACACACAGTCACGCGAGCCGAGATCGTGTTTGTGTGCGGGATGCCATGGGATCGGCGCTGCTGGGAGAGAGCGAGAGAGAGAGAGAGAGAGAGAGAGAGAGAGAGAGA
>QLSS01000003.1:575110-586781 GCA_024372645.1 Trichomalopsis sarcophagae
TTTCAGAGAGAGAGAGAGAGAGAGAGAGAGAGAGAGAGAGAGAGAGAGAGACGTGTGTAGTCGTTTATGAGAGTTTTATTGCGTGAGAGGCGCGGTTGCGCTGCTTTTTTCGGCCGATGCCTGCGCGCGCGATGAGAAGGATTACAGCTCTGTCGGATTGCGTGCTTGTAGATCGGCAGATCTGTTTGTTCCGTGGTTATCGCAATTTTCCTTTTGCGAAGAGGCAATTTTCAAAACAAACGTCGGATAAGTGGCATTTCCTGTGCTATTCAAGCGCGCTCTGCATTACGCAACGCGTAGGCAATGATTCGCATCGGAGTATTTTGTGTTTTCTTCAAAGTTGCGCTAGAAAACGGGAACGTGCGAGCGATGTAAAGTACTATCAATTTTTCCAGACACTTGTTACATAAGAGAGCCAACTTTGCACAGCCGCTGCAGGCCGATATGAGTCACCGTCCGATGAAATTCAAAATACGGCGGGTAAAGAGCGTCATTCCTCGGCTATCGAATTTTCAGAATTCTCCGCGTTCCCTGACAACACCTAAAATTACGCCACAACAAACCCACCGAGCGAAATCGCCCGCATACACTGCGCGTCAGATAAAGAACCGTCAACCGCAGCACGTACAGTCAGAGAGCGAGAGAAAGAGGAAGAGGCATCAGGTTCGTTTAGGTCATTAGGCGGCCGATTCATCGGTGCACTCGCGATGCAGTTGCAGCAGCAGCAGCAGCAGCAGTCGCGCGAGTTTAAAGTCGATTGACGAGTTAGCGCGCGTCATCATCGTGGCACGCGCTCACGCATTTCGCTCGCAGCTCTATCGTCGTTGCATTATTCGATTTTGCGCCATAGTTCCGTTTCGCTCGTTGCCACTCCTCTGTGTATATTTAATGTGTGTGTGTGTGTGAGTATATACCTATATACCTGAATGTGTGTGTGTGTGTGTGTCAGTGCAGAGAGAAAGGAGAGAGGGGAGAGAGCGATCGTCGCGAAATCTAAATATTGAAAAGGTCACGGAAATCACGGTTTGCTCGGTGATTGTCCGCTTTCCGGAATCGATAAGTAGCTTTCTTCCTCTGCCTATACCTCTCTCTCTTTTCCGTGCAGCAATCTTTTGCGGCTGCCGCGGCTCTTTTTTCCTATTGATTTCTCGTTAGGCTCAAGTGGGTCAGGGAGATTCTAGATCCGCGGAACAAAGACTTGTTGATTTTAGCTTCGTTTGTGAAAATTTGATTAGGCCGGTGATTACTCCGTACGTTAATCATGTACATCGCCGATTCGATTCGTTCCATTTGCTGTACTAACGAATTCACGACGATATGGTAATAAATCTACCGAAGACAATGAAGTTTTTTGTTCGTCAAGTTCATCGCACGCGCACAGAAGTCAAACATATCCGTTTCAAGTGCCGGCCTCCGGCTCTTCGCTGCGTAACGAAAATCGCCCGTTGTGCTCTTAAGCCACCGAAGAAGCGAGAAATTACCGATTCACTTCGTGTATGTATACAGCCAGCACTCTCGAGAGAGTCGAGTGCAGTGCGCGGACTGGCGCATAACTCTGTCTTCTTTCTCTGTCTCTGTCCGAAATATTATTTCTAGCGTCTTGGCGGAGAGAAGAAGCTGCAGTCGTAGCGACTCTCTCGCTCGGTGTCTGCTTTATCTCCGTCTGTCCTCTTCATTAAGGGCCGCGGCTCGGTCTTCTGCCGACTCCGAACCTTTGACTTCTGAATGCCGAACCAAACGCGTACGAGAAAAGTGTAAAGTGCAGCGAGGCTAACGCAGCAACAAATTGCAGCCCTTATCGGTCGCCTCGGCGATTTTCACCACACGATCTCGCCCCACATAGCAGTAGTGTCGCCTCGCTAGCTAACGGTCCCTATGGCTGCTGCTGTCTTGATCCTCTCTTCGGTCTTCTATACTTTCTTGGCTCGTATAGGTACGTGAGTGCATGAATCAGGCCCTGGCGCTGGTATTTAAAGGCCTCTACCGCCGCCGCCGCGAGGAGCGCGCAGTCATGAAGGAATGAAATTCGAGACGTGCCTGCGCGATTATTAAAGGGGAGACGCGGCGACGACGATATAGCGCAGGAGTCTTTCTTTGCGATGCGAACAATGCGAAGAGAGAGAGAGAGAGAGAGAGAGAGACGATCCTCCGCGCTTAATTTCGCGGCTTGTTATTAATCGCCGACTGATTTTTGCATGCTGCTATATGGCGTATCGTCCCTCTCTCCGCGTGCATCGCAATTTTTGCTAAATTTCGCTCACTTGATTACGTTTTTGAAAAAAAATGAATATAAGACACGTGCAACGATTAGGTGGAAAGTGTCACTCTCAGCATTATGCGCGAGGGAGAAACTCGCTTGGCGAGAGAGTCGTCTCGCGCGATTACAGTAATCGCGAAGTTTGCCCCCGCTTTATTTGAGCGTCCGTTCGGCCGGGGAAATTCACAGCCTCGAGCCTTCCGGAAGGATTTACGCGCGCGAACGAGCTTAAAAGCGTATAAGCGGTGGCATTTTCCCACGCCGGCCTTGAAAAACGCGCTCGGCTGTCGTCGCGGATTATGGACTCTCGAGAATCGTCGCGATAAACAATTTCTCCGGCTCTGAACAATCGCGTAGTATATCGCGCCTGGATTTTCGATATAAAAGTTCGAAGCGAGAATGGATGATCGAAAAAGAGCTCGGCAATCAAATTAAAAGCGGCGATTCTCGAAGCGAAGCATTGCTCACTCCCATCACACACCGAGCGCTACTTACTTACTTTACTTTAACGCTGGCTATTGGCTCGGGGCGAACAATTACGATTCGACGGAGAGAAGCCCGCGCGGCTACTCATCCATTTGTATGCATATATGTGTATAAGCCGCGTACAGTATACTTCCGGACGGGTATACGCCGCGCATTGGAATTGAATTAATCGCTCTGGACGTGTAAGCTTGGTGGCTTTTGTCGTCGTTCGTTTCGAGCTCGCTCGATTCATGAATCCAAATTGTTTCTTTAATTAACTCTCTCTCTCTCTCTCTCTCTCTCCTCCCGTGTCATTTTGATGTTTCGTGATTTGCATATCCTCGCGCGGCACCGAGAGGCGTTAATCCACGTCGAATCCGCTTCGTTCGATTCGAAGCGAGGAAAATCAAGGTTACCTCTGGCGCGCTTCTCGAGTGTCTACCTACGCGGCCACGTAATCGAGCCGTAACGTTTTATCATTCGAATCGCGGCGACAGCGTTATCCGAGACAGACGTAGCTGTACCTATATGACACCGCTCGCTTCGTAATATCGAGTGAGCTTTTGGCAGGATTCCATTGGATTTTTGTGCCGATGGGGCCTGCCGATGGGGCCTGCCGATGCTTTATATAAGGATGTTTTGCGGGAAATTCAATATCGATCCGTGTGGGCGCTCGCGACTGCACACACGCGTCGCGATTTTTTTTCATGGAAAGTCGTAAAACACGTTATTGAATAAGGCTCGATCGAGTGCTCTGCTATGCGCGCAATAAAAGTTTCTGTCAGGAAATGTGTGGTGATAACGATATTTTTTCATGCGAAACGATTGTATAGTTAAGATGCATTTTTTCGACGAAATGCCGGCATTTGTAAATGTACTTGCGGGAATAGATAACGAGCGCTGCACCGGTGCGAAGAAAAAAGTAACACTTTTTACTCGATAGACCCGAGATAAGGGAGTTGCGATAAACTCAGTTTTATCCTATCGCGCCCGTGGTATACGTGCGCGCGTATCTTGTACCCCTGATGTAGGAAGCAATCACTTAATGTTAAAATTGTATGCCTATATAGTTATCGTTTAAAAGCTTGTCAAGGTCTGCATAAGTAATTCCGGGAAAAAAATCGTCGTAAACGCGCTAAACTTGAATAACGTTTACAAGCTCCCGTGATTCATGGAAAACATCGGCTCGCCTCGCTTTTCGCAAACGGTTTGACGAAACACGTCAAAAAAAACGTACCATCTATCTGCGAGAGGCACTTCGATATCGAGTGTACATAATGCTGATGGAAACACGTGTACAGATTAAATCGAGCGTCGAATTAGTCATCGGCGACTCGTCGACAAAAAAGCCCATCTAATCTCCTACCCACACGGACTGAGAAGAATGCAATGACAACAGCAGCGTCAACAACTCTCTCCTTCGTCCAAGGCACGCGCCTCTTCTTCTCAGCATAAGCGGGCGCGAGAAATAGGCTTATAGCCCCCTCGGCTGCTTCTTCTTCTTCTTCTCTTCATCCGCCTTCTCCTCGTCGTCGGCTCGTTAATCTCCACGCGCTGCGCTTATATGGTAAACGGACGCGACGCCGCTGTCGCATAAATGACTGTCCGCCTTGCGCGCGCGGAAGTTATCGGGCGATGCGTCGCCTCTTACCTATACCCGCGGACATATCTCTCTCTTGCTGTATTGGAAGAAATTCCGACCTCGTTTTCCGACTCGTGTGTGCGGAGGCGTTTTTCCGACTTTTCCGAGCGCGGTCGTCTGACGAAACAGCGCAGCAGCAGCCGATATCTGCCGCCGGCACCGGCTCTATAAATTTCAGTCGACCCCGAGAGCTTTGAGCGACTGGCGGATAATTTTCTTTGATGTGTTTGTAGAAAGCAAGGGAGAGAGAGAGAGAGAGAGAGAGAGAGAGCCCGCTCCGGAATGTTTTTCTTTTCTCATCTGTCTCGCAACACAGAGCTCTTCTGACCGAATTTCAAAACGTTATAGTATTTTTAGGCAGGGATCAACTGCACTGCACCACTCGCGCGATCGTTCCAGTATTCCGCGAGACGAGACATTAGAAAGCCGCTCGCGGACGTCACGAGTCGGCGAATCCCTCACTCGGGACTTGCCGATTGCAATCGTGCGCTGCAGCTAGAGCATACACAGGTATACGTCTCTCTCTCTCTCTCTCTCTCTCCCGCTCTCGCGAGATCGGCTTGTGTGTCGCAAGCGATCACGACCTCGTATACGGCGGCGAAGAGAAAAGTCGCCGCTGCTGATGCAGACGCCACTAAAGTGTAGCGGCTATAGACTCGCTGCCCGAGTACGCAATAGTAGCGTAGAAGAGGAGAAAAAAGGTCGTCCTCGTGCTTAATTCGCGACAATTGAATTTCGCGCGGGCGGATCGGATCCGTTTTTTCTCTTAAAACAGCTGACTTTTTTGCGTTTGTTTAGATAGATATACGCTGTGCTTGGAAGTGACACACTGTTTTGACGCCGCGTGGACAGGTCGCTCTCGTGCTCTAATTCGCTTGATGCGTTTGATCGTCAGCGCGCGGACGATATTTAATTTTTGGCACTGATTGATCCCGATTGCGAAATCATATACAGAGTGAGAGAGCGACGAGAGGCTCGCCGAGAGACACTACATGCTCGGCTCGAGCTGTGCGATGATAAAATTAATGGGCAGTTAATGCCTTTTCGAGTCGGCGATCGACTGTCTGTCAGTGGAGTTGATTCGATCGGCTATTTATTGCGCCGAGTGGATTGATGGTTCTTGAAAAAAATGCAGCGCTTGCGATTGAGTATTTAGCCAGCTTGTAGAAGCAATTGACAGCCAGGTACTGCGTATACCAAAATATTAGTTTCGCCCCCGACCGGATCTAATTACGTAACGCCACAACGAACCACACGCACGTGGCAGATCTCCTGAACCCTCCGCTGAAAAAAAAATCCAGCACCGAGGCTCCCTCTCTGCAAGCTCCCCGCAAGCTCCGAGCCTCGCTCGATACGAAGAGCGATACCGTCCTTATCTGTGCAGAGAAAACACCCCTGCGCAGCTTGGCAAATCGATGCCTATCTCTCCGTATAACGACGATCTGTTCTGGTTCTTGCAGCGCGAACGGGAGGCCGCCAGTGTGCATCAGCAGCAAGAAGCCGCCCTTACCACCGCAGGCGGCGAGAGGCGGTGGCGGCGCCACCGGCGCCTCATCCACGGGCGTAGGCGTCGTCCCCCCGGCGGCAGCCCCGTCAGCCCCGTCGCGCAGACGCGCCGCCACGGACCTTGGCAACCCGGCGGCCATCGAGATGGCGAAGGCGCGCGCCGCGATGCTCGCCAGCCAGGATCACCCGCAACAGCAGCCGCAGCGCTACTACCAGCAGCATCAGCAGCGGCCCGCCGGCCTGCTCGAGACGGACCTCGACGCGCCCGTCGATCCCGAGGAGGCGGCCGCCGCCAGCAAGAAGGCTCGCAGCCTCCTCAATCTCAATCACAACGGCAACCTACACCTGCACCACCAGCAGCATCACCACCTGCACCACCACCACCACCACCACCACCAGGCGCCGGCTCTCTCGCTCTCGATCGCCGGGAGCGAGCAGGTCGACGACTGCGACTGCGGCGAGTACGACGAGCACGATGTGACCGCCAACGGCTGCTGCGGCCCCCAACAAGCGGCCCTCGACAAGCATCTCAATCACCATCACCACCACCACCACCATAGGGCTAAGCAGGCCAGCGAGGCGGCCGCTGGACACCACCAGCGACCACACAAATCCATGGAGTTCCTCCTCGACAAGGAGAACCTGCACTTCGTCAAGGTAAGTCTCTTCTCAATTTTTTCCCCGTCTCTATATGTGTGCGTGAGACTTGTATTCGCTCTCTTTGTTCGCTGATCGATGTCCCGTAACGGGGATACGGGGTTGTTGTGACGCTTTCTTACGGGGTCATTGCTTCGCGCCACTTTCCATGGTGCCAACTATGCCGCCTATACTCGCGCTCGTTTCTCTCGTACGTTGAAGCGAAAATCGCCGGGATAAACAGAGATTCTGCAGTTTCATCCCCGGCGCTGGCTTACGTAATCCCGAAGCTTTTTCGGGGATCCATTAACCGTCCACTCCAATTTGTATCGATTCCTTCTCGGGGCCCGAAATTAGCTCGATGAATTCCCTTCGGAATCCCCGAGTCATCCTCCTTTCTTCCGCGAACTCCCCATCGGCTGGGCTGAAAAATAAAGCTCCGCGACAAAACGCTTGCGGTCGCGTATACACACATGCATCGATAACGACGCTCTCCGTAACAACTCCGCCCTCGTGTGTGCGCATCGCGTGTGTTTTTTCCGAACCCCTCGAAGCTGTTGACTGCAGCAGCAGCAGATTAAGGGTTGATTGGATTTCCCTTCGTATGGGGACACGAAGCTGCCTCCGCTGAAGCGCGTGAATGTAGGGGACGTAAAACGGGGGTGCTCCTGGTGGTAGTGTGTGCGCCTATGTATGTGTCGCTCAAGAAGCAAATTACGTAATGCCGCGCTGTCTCTTTCGCTCCTCTCGAAAGAGTATCTTCCCTGCTTCTTCTTTGTTCTATCCTTCGCTGTATACTGCTTGGAAATTTCTATAAAACTTCGACAAAGACGACGTTGAGTTTTTTTCCCCAGGTTGCAAAGTCTATGCTCATGAATTTCTCGTTATCTTGACGGCGCAGGAAGAGAAGAAAAACACGAGATTAACCGCGGACAGCGCACTTTCGTTCTCCTAGTCTTCGGCTTCCTCGACGAGTGTTTTTTTCACTGATTGATGGACGGATTTTCGCGAAAATAGCATAGCGTGGTTTCGCGCCCTTGACCCAATTGTAGACTATTGATTCGCGCCCTCTGCGTACGGTCCTGCGGGACACGACTCCTTCTTCCGCGATTCGCATCGCCCGGTTGATTTTTTTCATCCTGTAAATCTATAATCGGGCTGCCCGAGAGCATAGATGGGATCGATAACTCGGTTACAAACTGCGTAAGTTAGTTTCGACACGAGGCCGGGAAATTGGCTCGGCCGCAAGCGCGCGGTGTACGTGTAGCGAGCTAGGCCAAAGTTTTAATGCGCGTTGTGCGGATGATGCAGTTTTTCCATTCAATTTCCGCGTCTCTTTGAGAATTCAATAAGCAGCCGAAACGAGTTTTCAGCTCTCCTCGGCAGTTTTTTTTTTCCAACGAGAATAAAAACGCCCAGCCGTAACTCTCTTTCTCGGGCAGACGACGATGTCTATAAACACCTTGAGCCCGCAAGCTCTATACACATAAAGAGCCAGGAGCTTCTAGCCTTCCGATCGACGTCTATCCACAGACGACGGCTGCGGTATTCCGGATAAACGTCGCGTGCCTTTCCTCTCTCTCTCTCTCTCTCTCTCTCTCTCTCTCATCTCGCGTCGAGCTACAGCACGAGAGAGAGAGAGAGAGAGCCAGCCAGCGGAGAGTCTGAAATCGATAGAGACCTTTGCCGAGGTGTGCGGTGCACAGGTATACGTGTACACGATCGCGCGTATGTAGGTAGCGGTTCAGCCAGTCTCGACGAGAATTTTCACGGGAATTCCGGGAGAGCGAATTGTGGCCCGTCGCATTGCTGTCGTTTTGTTCGATTCTCCGTGTGTATACCGGAGGTTTATTGCGGAAAACGTTCGGGGATTAGATACTGGGCTTTTCCAAGCTTCTTCCTTTTTCTCTGATATTTCGATGATGGAGGTGAGGCGGTCGCGTTAAATACGACGTGGGTGACTTGCAAAGCAAATATTGCACAGCGGGAGGCTTGGCTTTGGTTCCCTCTCGGGGGGGGCAAGTGCCACCTCTTGCACACCGCGCGCGCTCTCGACTTCCGCATTGGCGCGAGGTAGGGATTACGCTGCGAATTTCGCTGAAATAATGGGTCAGCAGAGGATTCCGGGGGATACGAGTTTCTCACATTTTCCATTCCCGTGACATGCTCTAAAACGTCGTTTCTTCAGTTTCACTCACACTCGCTCACGTGGACTGGCAAACGGGTCTCCGCTTTCAATCATTCAGCGGGTAAATAAGCAAGCAGTTCCATAAAACATCGGAGAGTAGCTTCCCCGTGCTCGCGGAGGTGAAAAAAGAAAACAACATCGAGGCAGAGCGAGAGTCACTCGCGCACGTGCATAAAACATCAGGCTCGCGCAGCTCGTTGACCTAAAGGGCGCACCCTCGGGACCGAGTATAATCGAGAGTGCAGGCCTCGGATGATCATCGAGATTTTAGCCTCGGGCTTTATACTCACTTTGACCGATCAATATGGTCAGCTGTGGATCGCCTTCTCGTGCTTTACTGGCTGGAAGCGTGGATTAATTTATAAACGCGGAGGACCGGCCGTAAGAGAGTTCGATCATCGGGGTCGTGTTGGAATTTTCATGCGTCGAAGGTAAACGACATCCGCATATGCGGTTCGAATAGAGGGTCGAGGAACAAGTGGCACGCGCTGCCGTAAATTGATAAAGGCGCGTAAAAGCTTCTTCGTTTACGCGTAATAAAGTCGCGCAATATTGACGCACGCACTGCGAGCCGCGAGAGTGGGGATAAAAATTTCAATCCGGATGAACGTAAAAATGGCACTAAACTTTTTCAATTTCGCCGTTTGTCGAGCAAAATGAAAACGCGCTCCGTATCGCTATTTGCGTAAGTGGAGCGCGCGCGCGCGAACTCGAAGAAAGCGCAAAGTTCGACTGGGAGGAATTTTTTTAAATTCGAAACGATTTACTTTTCCAGCAAGCTCGAGCTCGACGAACCGCAAAGCCTAACGAGCCGACGTTCTTCGCTCACACCTTTTATTCCGATACCGCCAAGACGAGCCGCGATAAATCAGTGTAAAACCACGCGAAGAAAGCTCGCCTACCCCACCCCCAGAGGTGCACGCACACACAGACCGAAAGTCTTGGCTTTATTTTGCCCGTCAGTATCCAGGACGACGAGACGTGCAAATATACACACAGGCTCGCACGCGAAACGCGATACCCCCAGCAGTCAGTTTCGCTCTTGCCGTGTCCCACGATGACTGGCAGCCCAGGGCGTCGGCGGCTAGTATCCTCCTTAATAAGAAACTTTCTTCTGGCGGTGGCGGCGGGCCGCTGCTCACGATTCTAGCTGTGAGTGTGTGTGTCTCTGTGTGTGTGTGTGTGTGTAATTTACAGTCGTGCCGCGGAGATTAGTGGGAGAGTTCTCTGCGCAAGCTTCGAGGATGAGAGATTGGAGCCGAGTGATATGTGCGGCAGCTGCCGCCGCTGCTTCGTCGTGCCGCGTCGATTAGCGAGCCGTACATGTCAGCGATAGACTTTGCAGCCCAGGTATGATGATCCGATTCGAAAGTGACTTCAACGCTCGATGCGCGGTGTGTGTACGCATATGCGTTCGATGAAAATTTTCTAAAAGTGCAGGTCGATAATTATAACAAAGCGCGTAGAGCGGAATCTCGACGCGCACTAATCGATCCTCCGAACTTTCCACGCCGGTGTGTGTATGAACGCGCTTTCCTCCTGCATAATGCAGAAAATAAAGGCCTAGTAACATTGAAGACGAACGATCGAGCATAAGGCTAAAGCCAACAGACATACATACACGCGCGTGCAATATAGAGCAGGCGATTCCGGGATAAGAGGCGGTGGCCCTATAATGTCTCGAGTGCCAAGACAAGGATTCGATTCTCTTTAGAGCACTGCTGCACGGCGGGTGCGCTTTATAATTGATGCGATGAGGGCTTGATTTTGCCCGCACTTGGAGACACAGCGGCTCCATTATGCACACATAACGCAGCTGCTGTGTCGTGGAAGGGTCTCTCCTCTTATCGATTCTTTGTAACGTTTATGGCGCGGTATATATATATATTTTTATGTACTTTTTTCTCTTTTCCGTGCAGGAAGGAAATATGAGTTACGTTCGCTTCGGGCGAGAGAGGATTTATCGTCGAGGAAAGAATTATCGAATGCGGAGCTGATGTATTGGAGAGCGACTGCGTTCTGGCGTGAGCGAAGCCGTTAGCTTGATATATTATATGTTTAGCGGAGTTTACTTTTTCGAAGTTAGAGTCTTCGCCTCTTCCATAAAGTATAAAAAGAAACCGCTGTCGCGGATATTTACGTCTTTTCCTGGAAAATTTCTCTTGCAAATCACTCGGAAAGCTGTGATTCGGGACACGCTCGTCCACAAATTACACAGGCATAAAACAAAAGAAGCCGCAATTCTGAAAACGTAAACGCACGCGAGGAAAAAGCCGAGTAAGATACACGCCGGGAGGGCTGCAGCAGCGCGCTCGCACTTATGTAGGTGAAGGGCCCGGCCCTAGAGTGCCATCGATGACGCGCCCGTAAAGGTATATAACACACATACACACACGTGGCTGTGTCTCTGAAGAGCCTCTCCCTCTCGAGTCTCTCCTTCCTCGCAGAATGTAGGAATCGGTATACTAGTATAGAAGCGTGAGCCGTTTGACGCCCCGGGCTTGCGGAAATCAAGGTTAGAGCAATTAATTAAAGAGGGGCGTGTGTGCGTTCGAGGCTCGAATGAAATTGAATTTTTGAGGTGGCTTTGATTCGAGCTGATGCGGTGAAGCTGTACGGTGTTATTTTGTAAATCTAATTTTTTTTCGCTGGAAACTATTTTTGAAAACGCTCGCGCTATAATTAAGATATCGCACAGAAATGGAGCAGCGCGTCGAGTATCCACGGAGCACTTCGTTATCGAGCGCTCTTTTTATCTCTCCTACTTTTCGCGCTGGCCGTGTCCGCATTTGTCAAAGGAAACGTGCATTTAGGGATGAAAGGGGCTAGCTTCTCGGCGCCGAGAGCTACAGCAGGAGGCAAGATTAAAGGGCCGATTCGCGAGCTCAACCTTTGCACTTCGCGTTATACATATACCGGCGTCGTGGCTCTATATATATATATATATATATATATATATATATATATATATATATAT
>QLSS01000003.1:586791-597579 GCA_024372645.1 Trichomalopsis sarcophagae
TATATATATATATATATATATATATATATATATATATATATATATATATATACGACTGTCTACTTTATACGAGCTTTTCGTCGTCGTTTGCATTAAAATGAGGGCCATTTGTTACGGTTCCCTTATCTTTTGACTGGCTGTGCTGTTTTGTTTTCGCTCCCCGGGGGAACGACTCGATGTTAATTTCGCTCCAGTCTAAATAAGCGATACGAATTACGTTATAAACGAAAAAGGAAAAGCGTCTGAAATAGCAGCTAGTCTGATTCATGCAAAGGCGGTGATTACGTATTTTACAATTTCTGTAGACAAGTTAGCTATCATTAATAACCCATTTTCACGGCGATTTGAATAATCTTAAACTGGTTTGTCAAGCATTTCCGGTCATTTCCCAGCCACGGGAGAGAATTATACGAAGCAGCACCGCAAGTTCATTTTTTTTTTCTATACCCCTATATACGGCTTTTCATTTTTATCCAGCGACGAGCGCGTGCGCACACATTTCTCAAAACAAAGCTCCGAAAAAAGCCTCTAATTCTGCCGCGTCCGTGATCGGCTTACGGTGGCAATATCGCGTGGGCTTACGTGTACGCGACGAGAATACGAACGAAGTATAGAGCGGCTCTTGCGTGTTTCGCGCGCAGTATCGCATCGCGGTTAATTAGGGCGCGAGAAATCGTTAATAAGCGACGCGCAGCGGGAGGAGGCGGAGGAGGAGGAGTTCCGGGCTATTTTTAAAGGCGCGATCTCTCGATAAACTTCGACGCCGAGCCATCTTTAGTCCATCGATTAGTGTATAAGTGACGAGGCTGCTACAGCCGTTGTTGTCGACCTGCACTAGGGAGCGAGGGATTCTATTTATTTATCTTTTGCTCTGCTGGAAGCTAGCCTTCATTGAATTTTATCTTTTTCAGCTCTGGCTACGCCAATACATCCACACACGTATCCACGATCGCTTTCGCTCTGCGGATAACGCTCGTATCGGGCTCGCACGTGTTCCCTGAAAAATTCAGCATCGCTTCCGTATCTCTGGCTTTTATTTTTATGCGCCACTTTGCGCGGAAAAAAATCTGCATCGTCCGATCGGCATGAAACATTCAGTCCATATCCAGTGGGTTTCAGCAATACGAACGAATATGCAAAGTTTATACCTGGCTGTCGCGCCTTCTTGTCGGCGAACTACTCGTTTGCGGCACGTTAACCCCCTCATCTTCGTCGTCGTCGGTGGCAACTCCTCCAAGTGCAGAGCTCGGGCGTCGCGCCAATTTTCTCGCTGCTACTGCTTCTTTCCCTACTGCTTTCGAAGTTTTTTTTTCTTTCTCTCTTTGCTTCGCGTGACGACGCGGCGTTAATATGCCGCCGCTGCTCCGGGTAGATATTACTGTGCCATTGTGGCAGCCTGCTCGATTGAGGCTTGGAATGTATACTTAGGCTAAGCTTGCCATTATCGTGCTCGCTAGTCTTGTACAGTGGTCGCGAAAAATGTGTAATTTGAAGAATTTGCCCTCGTATTTTTAGAACTGTATCATATCGCTTACATAATAGATACCTATATGCTGAAGAGTGCAACTCATCGCGGTATCGAATCGACGAATCTAATCATTCGGCATAAGCAACGCGATATCGGCTGCTCTATATATATATACACACACAAACACACAGACAGACAGACGGGCGACGTATCTGCACGCACACACCCTCGCTTTTCATTGCCGCGCGACGCCGACGCCGAAGCCTTTTCTCGCTCGCTCTTCTCTGCACACGCAGTAGCGCGCTAGCTCTGCACTGCTCAAACGCATCATCGACCGAAGAGCGAGAAGTGCAGTCCGCGAGTGTATAGCTGAAGAGAAACCTTGTGCCTCGCGAGAGCGGAGCTTGTTACAGCTGTTGGAAATCATTACACACTCGCGCGAGATAGCTGCAGAAGAGCTGGCTTATGGAGGTTTATTCGTTGGCGCGGGTCTGTGTTCCATTTGCCGCACGCGCGCCGCGCACTTTTTACGGCTTATAACTCTCTGTGTGTGTGTGTGTGTGTGTGTAATTGAGTGATCCGTGCGAGCTCTAGTGTATAATTCGGTGGTTATACGAGGATGCGTCACGAATGGAATTAATGGCTTACTTATGTGCGCCGACTATATCTACCTCTCTCCCGTGTGCTGTTTAACGCGATACACAAGTGTGTCTTTGTCAGCGTAGCTGTGCGCGACTGTGTGTAGTTTGAGAGTCGAAAATTTCACCGCGACTACCTTGCTGACCGAAGTATTTTAATATCGCCCGAAAAACCGTCCGAGTTTTCCGTCCACCAGTATATTACACAGCTGGAAAAAGAAGAAAGAAATAAGAGAATCTCTTAAACGAAAATATTCTCACATTCTCGACGACCCATTTCGCACGACCTCCCGGAGCGCATACAATGGAGGCCGGCTCGCGGATTAAAGGCCACGCGGCGCATTATACGACTGTAATAATCTCTCCCAATCGAACGGCCGAAACAGAATTCGGTGTCGCCGGCCTCGATTTGACGAGCAGTGCCTCGATCGATTAGCGGCTCGCTTACAGCTTTCTCGAAGCACACACGCGCGCGTCCGTCGGAAAATCGTAGATAGAAAGAGACGCGCGTGGGAGTCGAGCCGAACTGCGGGAAGTCGAGAGCGAGAGTGAATGGACCGTGTTCGGTATGCGAGTAAGCGAGTTATGCTGGATTATAAGCATTTAGATGAAGTTTCTTCCGGAGGAGCTTATCCCGCGTCTTCCTAGTATCTTCGGACGGTTGTTTTGATGGTCCGCAACTGCGCGGGTGTCTCGAGAAGTCGACGTGGTTTTACGAATTCAACGCGTATTCCGCCGCTGAATTTCCCTTGAAATTGCGAAAAAGCACACACGTGACGTTTCAACTCTAGTGTACACCAGCTGCAGCTGCTCCACTTCCGTCGCCGACGTCGCCCGTCTGCTCTTTACGATTGCAGCAGTACCGCTCCCTCGGCTTTTTATTTTTTCAAGTCAAGGTTGCGCGGGTCAAGTTTGCGCTACCACTGATGCGCGAGTCGCCCTCTTTCTCTCCTGTCGTTCGGACACACGGTGTTGCACGCGAGAAAAAATTCGATTAGAGTTGCGTCACGGAGAGCTTTAAAGATCTCTTATTTCCGAGAGAGAGAGAGAGAAAGAGTTGTGCAAGGGTATTATTGTATACAACCGGAGCCGTACGAGTGGGCGATCGAGATTCGAGTAGGATCGACTTACAATTAGCACAATCGTGCCAGCTTTTCATTGTCTTTTCGCGTATTATATGTATTTTTCAGTTAGCATCTCGCTGCGAACAAATGTGTTTACGAGCGCTGTGCACGTGCGGTTGTTTACAGGGTATCTATAAGACACTATATATAACGCTATATACAACTCTGTTATCTCGATTCACCCCTGCGGAATTCCCCGGAGAGAGCGTCGCGAAAAGTTTTTCGGAGCACGATAACAATTTTATCCGTCGAGGCCATTAATCATCGCCGTAATATCCCCACGGCGTCTTTAAAAACGCTGCTGCTTGTATTCGTATATATAATCGCGAGCGCGGCTAATAATATTTTACGCCGCGCGGGAAAAACGTCAAAGCGACGTAAATTCGAAAACGCTCTGGCTCCCTTCGATGTTCCAGCGTTCGGATCGAGTTAAAAAAAATTTACAAAATGGATTCGCTCGTCCGGCCGAAACTTCATCGCTCGCGTTCGTTAAAGTGTATACGCTGTACCTCGCGCTTTTAACTCACCAGCCATCGCTTTGCTCGCAAATATTTGCAGGCCATCAAACCACTCTTCGATGAAAAAAAAAAAAAAAAAAAAAAAAAAAATGCTCTCGCGCAGCGGGAAAAAAAGTCGCTGGGCCGTGTTCGGCGAATCAATTGACGATAGCGTTAACTGCGACGCTTCCGCGAAATGGCGCGTACACGGGAGGATTAACGAGAGATGGCACTTTATAGAGCACTTGCTGCGAGAAGAGATCGCGTGTTCTGCTGAGCGTATATTGATCGACGGCTTCTTGGTCTTGAGCCGCAGGAATTTCACGTGTATTTTCATCGTCAGATATATGATTAACCGTTACTTTTTAAACGAATTTTCGCCAGACACTTCTTTCTTCCCATAGATTCGTATCTATGTCTACGTATGACGATGACGCGCGCTAAGCCCGGGAACATCGGAATTTAATGAAATTGTCTTGGATTGACGCTGGCTCTCTCGTCGTATCGACCTTACGTGCAGCTCGTACGGCGATGACGAGCGGCAGACATTCTCGGGCGAGCTCTATTAAAATTTTCGCTCGGTATTCTGAAAATTTGATGCGCCCTGTACTGCTCCGCAATATTCGAAGGGCTTTAATGAAGCTTCATCGGAAATTCAAATATATTAATATACTCGAGCACGTTTCTGCGAGTACGTTAGACTGGAATCGAATCTAGAGCGATAAAACCTTTTGAAATATTTCACGACAGCAGAGAGCAAAATATGCCGGATCACAGCGTGCGTGAAAAACCTTTCAGCAAACAAACACAGTGTACAGCATCGACGTGTACAGCCAAAGTATATAGGGTCGCCTCTGGTTCCATATCTCTCGGCGGCGGCAAGGGAGTACGTGCGTTCGTCATACGTGCTCAAACATACACAGACAAGGTAGATATGCCGCGCACATGACGCCAGTATGTACTCGCAGTAGCAGCAGCAGCAGCTCTCGCGAATCGATCCCACTCGGGACTCGAGACAGATATGGGTCAGCGCAAGCGAGCGGACGCCTACGCCTTTGCTTTTTTTTTTCGCCGCCTGCTGGCACATATACAGCCAGCCGGTTATTATCTTCCCGTCTCCTACTCGTGCGCGACGACGATATTTTGCAGCTATCGAGGGATGAATTGGATTGACGAGGCGTCGGAGGATCATTCTCACAGCCGCACTTTGAGATGACGAGCTTTTTACGCCGATTTGATAAAGAGTAATGAGACGTTGAACGCTCTCTCTCTCTCTCTCTCTCTGCACTATATCAAAGCTCCGCCTATTGCAGCTGACGTAGTTACGCATTGACGTCATCGAGCTCGCTGTAACGTTTACAACGCGTTGTTCTTCCTTGCATTTTCGCAGTGTAACGAATGAGCTGTAAAAAATTACACGAGGGCTAATGCGAATGCCGCGTGTGGCTAGAGAGTGTGAGAGGAATTATCGGAAAAACTTCGCCTCATACGTGCTCTGTCGAATGCCTGACCCTCGCCGCATTGTTGCGGCGAGAATAGAGGAGGGAAATTACGCTGGTGAGGATATCGGGCTGTAGAAAGGCGAATTTATGGTTCGCACTTTCTTCGAGGCCTCGAGAGTGGTATACGCCTTTTCGCCGATGATACGACACTGGCTATACGATTGCCATTGTTATAGAGGAGCTTCTTCTTCGCTTGTTTATATGTGGGTCGGATTTAAAGAGGAGGCAAGTCGTGAAAAGTTGTTCGCGCGCGGGTAGTAAAAGCTTCTCGAATATTTCTTATTACACGGGATGTGTAAACTTCGGCTGTGGAAGTTTGGAGTATGTTATCTCTCCCTCGTATAGTAGTTACGCCTTGCCAGCAGTTTCTGCAATGCGCGCACAAGAGCCCGGAGTCTACTTTTAGCGCTGCCTGTGCAGTATAAAGCCCCGAACAAATGTTGAGAGTACCTGCTGCGGGAGAGAACGAGTAACCGAGCTGAGAAATAATTTATTTTTCCCTTATCTAATGCTTATCATCTCTTTTGTTGCAGGTGAGTTACCCGGAACGCGCGACGTCCGCTCAAAACCTTCACGCCCACGTGAGTACCAAAAGCCCGAGCTCAGCAGCGCTGCGTCGCTGCTCAATGCGGTCGATTCGAAGAGGCTCGCGTAATTTGGCCCTCATTAGATGCAGGCCGAGTGCAAGGTCGAGATGCCTCTCCTTCTCGAGAAGCGCGCCGCGCTATAGATCAAAGCGAAAAGTGTCGCGCGCGCGAGACTTCGTTATGTAGTCTTCGCAAGTTTGCCCCCTCCTCGTGGCAATCGGACAAATTTTATATATTTCGCTCGCTCGGATGTGTAACGCTTCTGCGAACGACACGTGGTCTCTTGCTCGCAAGTCTCGTGCGGATAGGTCGAGGATATTAATAGCCATATATTCTCGATGCGCTGTGATCGACGGATTATTTTTATATCCGTGTATCTTTCTTACAGTGTAATGTCTTGTATCGTATACGAGTGATAAAGTAGATGGCGCACTCTGGCTTAACGAATAAGCAAGATAGGAGTAATATTTTTCAATGCTACGCGAAAAAAGAATCGGTATCATGTTTAGCGGGGATAGTTGGAGCAAGCAGCCTTTTTATCGGGTCGACGCTTGATTGTAAAATATTTACGACACAGGGGGCCGGCCGAGTCGGAACTTTAAATTTGCCCTGGATAAGCAGGCACATGTATTCGCGCGCACGCGGCCAATGCAGGGGGCCGAAAGTGGGTGAAACGCCGCGGGGATAAAGCTCTCTGTGATTCGGATCGTGTCGCTGCTATGTACGTTCGCGAATTCGCAAGCGGGGGTAGAGTTGGATTTATGTAAAATTCATTTTGAGGGTAGGAAATGGCGCGAGTTATGAAACCAACTGCCAACGAACGTTATACATATGAAATAAGTTTCCATTTGTTTATTCCAGTACGACGCGTATAAAAAGTGTAATAAAATTAACACGTTGAAAAGAAAGGCTTTTCGTATCTTTGAAGCGGAAGGAAGACGGGGCTGTGAACGTTGAATGCTGAACTGACCTGAATTACCTTGTTCGCGCATCTAATTCTCCTTCACTTACCCTTTTCGTCTTCATTCCTGTCTTTTTCTCGCGGCTAAAGTGCACTTTTTCTTCGCAAACGGGGACGCGGCCAACGTGTGCTTCAGATTTAATGCCTTGAATATGCGTTCTACATGTAAATATCAGATTTATTGCTCCCCTTATCGGAATTGCTGCGTTTTTTCTCGGAAATGCTGGCCATTACGCATCTCTTGCATAAACTACTCCGGAGAATAAATCGCCGCTGGATTTAACAACACTGTCTCGATTAAAATAGCGTTGGATTAGTCTTTCCTGTCTGGTCATTTTATTTATACAAACTAATGAAAAATCTGATATTGTTGCCTCGTACACCCGGTGTTTCAACACCTTGGCTTTGAATAGTCGTTTGATTTTTGTCTCTGCGCATCATCAATTCTGTGGGTAATAAATCAGGCTTGTACTCTTTTTACGAACGCTAGTAATTTATAACCGCCGCTTCGTTGTTTATTTAAACTTGTACAATTAAAAATGTTTGTATCTCCGATGGCAAAAAGTAGCCAACTCGTCGAACGCTGCAGAGCGTCAGCTTCTCGCTTTCAACGCCAAAGTTCGCTCGAGCCGCTATTTATATTAGCCGCTGCTCGCCTCCTAAGAACCGCGAGCCGCGATATACCGAGCTGTGCACGCTCCCGCCAGTAAAAGGGACAATAAAGCGCAGCGCGTAGGCGCAGCCTTTACCCACACGCGAAGTCTCCCGCGGAAGAAAGTAAAACGCGCGCTCGCGGAGTCGTAAACACAATTGACCTGCGAGTCAGGCGTTAATTCGCTTCGCGATGGCTTGGTTTTCTAGTATTTCAATGAAAATTTTTCCCTCCGAATGCGACAATTCGTATGAATCCTATCGCCAGAGTATGCCAATGTAGGTCGTGCGAAAGATGCGCGAATCGTTTTATGAATTATTACGACACTCGACTTAGTTAATATTTTGTTGTGTACGTTTACGGTTTAAAGCAAAAGCAGAGCACGTCTTGCGTGACAAATGCTTTCACTCGCTCGAAAGTGGATCTCCGTTTAGCCGACTTGCGATGATTTATCCGCGGACAAATCCATGCCTGCGCATAATGCGCTCCTGCACGGTAAATCTTGCGGCTCTGCGTGTTACGTGAGTACCATTGTCACACACTCGGGGAATTCGTCCTCTGAAACGTGTTTTAAACGTCTGATTTATGGCGTGCGTTGCATACGTAGTCCTAGGCTCTGTTATCGGTAGCAGAGAAGTGTAAGGTGAATTCTAGAGAAAGTTCTGCTGCCGCGATTTCGTTCACAAGCTTGTCGCTGCTAAAGTACGAAAGGGTGTATCGTGTCCCGGCGTAATTAAAGAATGCGCGGAGTTGGGGAATGGTTTTTAATTTACGCGCGAGCTGAGCATTTCACCGCTTATTACTTTCTTTCCTCTGTTACTGCTCTGCTCGGTATAATTACTTTTCGCGCGAAAGCTCGCTTCTGCTACTTGATAATTAAAAAATGCGCATTCCGAAGTGACTCGTTAATTTGATTTCTCTTTCTCCCTCCGCGTTACACAAATTCACCAGCGTTTGAACAACTGCCGGGATAATGTACAGGGGAATTAAATATATGCATAACTGCTTCTACAATCAGAGCTGGCCATTGTGCCAGAGAAATTTATGGCTTCAATAATCAGCTCTGCTTACCTTTTCCACATCTTGCTTTACGATATCGAGCATCAACAATCGCCAGAAAAGCAATGTATAACGCAGGCGTTGGCGAATTCTTATAATAACAGTCTTTCGTAATTACACCGCTCGTGTACACCCTTTGCTTGCACACACGACATGTATATAGGCGGGCGCAGATAGCGCACGTGAGATGTTACGTAAATACGGCGGCTCGCGAGCTATGTACTCTCGTATGAGCCCGAAACAACGCAATTAATAACGACTCCAACGATAATATCGATGCGATCGTGGGATTATTTCGAGTCGTGTAGTATGATATAATAACTCGGAAATAGAATTATATCGCCGAGAGCTAGATAAAAGAAAATTTGAGTATCTGTATGCTTTTCAGGTGAATGCTCGTATATCAGCGCCGTAAAGAGCGTCGGATATCAATTAAGCCGTCTCGTTAATCACCATTACCATACCAAATTCTCCGCCGTCAATCTATCAAGCCTACGGCACAGCTCATAAACACACCCCTGAGCCACCACTAAATAAAAGGATCCACCGCATCACTCGCCGCATAATCCCGCGGCTATGGAGCAATAAATACAGCAGCCTTGCGTCTACGAAATCGCGTAGATTAGCCGAGCCCGCTATGCACACGACGAGCAAATGCCATAAAGTTGACGCCCATCCGCGCGCTCGAAATTATCGACGCCGATATACCGCGCGCGCACATAATTCCATGAGTCGACGATCGTAGGCGCGCGGGGTCACTCGTCGGGTTTTGCTCTATCGCGCGCAAGCCTGTGTGTCGTTAGGCAGATAAGTCGCTTTTTTTTTCTCTCCACGCCGTAGTGAGTTTTTGTTTGTCGAAGAGGAACGATGTCTTCATCGCCGTGAATCTTATCGAAGCTCAGCGTAAACAAGGTTATTGATGATTACGGCTGCTTAAATTTTTTACACTATATTAACCTCGACATGGTCTGTTAATAATGTTCGTTCTATTTGCGATGTAAATTTAATCGCACACATCGAAGCAACAAAAGCTCCTACTCCAGCATAAAACTTTCTCTCTTGGCCAAGTCTGAAATGAATTCTCGTCTCGACTTATTAGCAGGGTACGAAATAACCGTTCCTGCTTCGCCCGACTCTAGCATTATGTCCGCGTCTCTTGTGCGCTCGCGTACTTGGCACAAGCACCGTCACGCGCGTAGGTACAGCCCTAAAATATACCAGAGGTATTTAACGGCCAAATGAATAATGCTCTTTTGCACTGACCCTTTCTCCGTCGTTCTTTTCCACGAAGCTGGCGCGCACTTTTAGTCCGGCTATTCGCGCGCTGGCGTCATCATCGGAACGGAATTTCCGGCTCCATACAGAGTTGATAAAACTTTTTGATTCTGCATCTATCGCTCGCTGAATTTCAAAACGCTCCTTTGTGCGATACGTTTTTCAGCGTGCTAGTCGCGGAACGCATTTCAACTATTCTTTATTCCGAGGCTGTACGCCATCAGCTTGCCTGAAAGGGTGAAAATTCGAGCGCAATCTAGCCCTTGAGCAGCGCTACAAGAGAGCCAGTCTTTGAGCATTCAGCTCGCGAAATACGTCGTCGTCGTCGTCGTCGTTGGGTGTAAAGGTCGCGTCGAGAGGGAAAGTACTACCTGAGAACGGGGATATTCTTTCTGAATACGTCATTCTTCCCTCAGTCTTTCGGACAGTGGCTCATTTTTGTTCAGGCACTATGCGCTCGAAATTTCAACCAAAAAACACCAACAAAATAAAAAAATTCACGCGCGGAATCCTCCATCGCGCACACCTCTCGAGCTTTCCATACGCGCGAAAGAGCAGCTGCCTCATCAGCGTGACCGGTCTGCGTAGTACACGCGGAACAACACTATACATACCACCGACGCTCCGTCGGGTCTTTGTCCCGATAATGACGCGCGCTCGCGACGACGACGCTGCTGCTGCTGCTGCTACGCCTCGCGACCCCTCAATTCGCCTCAATCGAGAGACAGAAAATGGGAGGAGCGCAACTCGAGATGAAAACGCAGAGATAAGTATACGGCGTGTCTGCAGCGCGATGACGGACTAGGCTGCTTTTTCGCACGAGGGCGTTTTTCGAAAACTAAAAACAGGGTCAGTCGGAAATGGAATTCTTGATGCGCGTGGTGGGAAATTTTGCAATTTAAAGTTTTGTTCCAGCGAGCGAGATGACATTTTCATAGCTATTCATAAAACGGCTGCGCGCGCTGTTGCTCATAAAAGTCGCGGCTAAATCTTTTCGACTCGCATTAAACGACAGCCGCGAGAAG